>JAIGNY010001765.1:505000-600000 GCA_020152595.1 Chiridota heheva
TAGATAAATTGTTCTTAATTTGAATTGAAATATTATACTATTTACGGTTCGAGTCCCTTTTATGAGAATGATAAGCTCATTTGGAGCAGGTTTAGCGAAACCCATTAGACGTATTCCCATTGTAAGGAATCTATTATAAATCTTGTTTACAAATTCTTGGTTGACCAAGTTGAGATGAGTACGTGGCGATATGATTCGAGTCTTTAATTTCCTATCTCTATCTCTAACTCTAAGAATTCGCTTGATCCTATTTTCCCGTGTTTTTCAAATTAGGTTTAAGAATTAATTTTGTTTTTCCTAAATTAACAAAAGTAAGAAATTCGCCTATTAAATAATGGGAAATTGATAGTTCATTATGTGATGAGAGCTAGATTAATCTTTTCTCTGAAAAATGTGGGGATGAAGTAGACACCTATTTTCTGGGTTTAATGAGCAATTTATATGGTAAAGTGGTTCTATAGCCAACACCAAATTCGAAAATCGGCTGTCATATCAAATGACCTACCGGTAAATATATATTGATGGTATATGCGGAAAGCAAAACATTTCTCAGACGCCAACGTTCTTTACTGGGAGTTGATATCACTTTCTACGCCTATGAATTAAATAAATATTACTTGTTCATTTTGTGCTAGACTATGGAAACATGCACTGCGAAAAAAAGCAAACTAGGAGCAGCATGTCAATCAGACTAAAATATATTTAAAAGGAAACAATGCCTTAATTATTTGTATCCAGTAAGTTATTAGGTATCGACACCAAGATAAACCTACGGTCATGTGTGGTCAAAATGGTGGCTATTTTGAAAAGGTCCCCTAGTTTGTATATTAGGGGTCAAACCAACTATCATCCAAGCGGTCTTAGATAATAACTTTGATATTTCCTTAACTCAAAAATGTTTTCTTCACCACTTTTATATAACATGGAGTTGCTTGACTTCCAAAGTTTTTTTTAATTAAATGATTTATTTAAACATGCCAATATAATGCCCCGACATCTATGGCATTGCTACTCGCAGCGCCCTCGCTAAATATTTCTTAAATAGTGTACACGCTGTGTCACGCTGAAACTATTGCCGAAATAAACTCCGTACGTACGTTCGTACTTACAGTGTATGTATGGAGTGTGCGGGCAGTGATGCGTGAATTTTCGGTGGCCTTGAGATGTTCGATTTTTCAACATGTCGAAATTCAGAACGATGTACGGGCGCGAATCTTTCAAAGTGATTTTAATACTTTACAGCTGGCAGTAATCAGAATTGTGAAGTGGCTATGAATGCCAATATGTATTGCAAATGACTAACAGAAGTTAGATGATAACCACTTAATGGGTTATTAACAATGTAAAGATTCGCTTTTAAGTTCCCAACAATTCCGCAACTTTTGTACTCACTCTGCGTGTCTGGTGAGAGAAATACACTGATCATTATCTTTGCTTGCCATAGATTTTAGAATCAAACTGGCAGTCAGGGCTGCTGGTATGGCTTCATCCATTTGCTCCCAGAACAGACGCGCCATTTCTTCTCTGTTTAGCAAAATTGCATACAAAAATAGTTCTCTTAATGGATTATGATCTGAAAGGAAAAGTCAAATTCTCAAATAAATTGCAAAGTTTTTCTTTATTTTTAGAATGAATGTCAAATCACATACATAAACTAAAATGGATATTCCAGATTTTTTTATTTCATTTTTAGTGACATGGATGACAGCATTCATGTCATACATTCTTTCCTCTCCTGATCATGTCTTAGAGTTTAATATTATATGTAAGAAACATCACATACAAACATCCCAGTCATAAATATTATGTGTGCAAATATCTTTCAAATGACTTAGAGAACAATCCCCTCCTTTTAAGCTGTACCTCCCTACGTCATATGACATGAATCGGTAGGATATCCGATCGATTTTTGCTAAGCAAGACATATTTACCGATTTATAACATATCCAACAGTTTTGAATTGACAAAGATTCATTTTCACGGAATAAATGTACAGATAGATGGACAGATAATACTAAAATGAAGATGAGAATGCTTATTGGGTATATAAATATATGTTACAAACCAATGGAAAGTTTGGAAAGTTCATAAATAGTCATACAAAACATGCTAATGTTAAAACACTTCCCACTTTGACTGGGGTGAGGGAGGTATTATACATCAGTTCCTGTCTTCATAAAGAAAAAAAATATTTATACAATGTGTAAAGACATAACATGTGTCTGTTATAGCAGACGCCTAATCTTAGTAAAGAGCAAAGATGGGGTTGTGCTAACTAACGTTTATAAGATAAGAAGGCGAAGGCCTTTAGAGACTTGGCGGAAGACTGATGTGAGAGAAAGAAATGAGATGAGGGTATAGCACCTGGGGAGAAGTAAGTACAGCTGCAAGTGACCGGATAACATGGCGACAGAGAGTCAATGGCCCTAATCCCTCACGAGGGAGAAGGAACTGATGATGATGATGAGGATGGTGGTGGTGGTGGTTATGGTAATGATGATGATGATGATGATGATGATGATGATGATGATGATGATGATGATGATGATGATGATGATGATGATGATGATGATGATGATGATGATGATGATGATGATGACGATGATGATGATGATGATGATGATGACGATGACGATGACGATGACAATGACGATGACGATGATGATGACATTACATTACATTTACCTTTTCACTACAATGAAATCCTATCAGTTAGTTCCACCAGAAACGACCACTCTTTCACTTCTTACCTATTTCATAAAAGACCTCAAAGACCTTAAATCAATATTGTCATCGTCTTGGCCAACATGTGATTCATTGAATATGGAGTTGTGTTCCTTGACTGTGATGCAGAATCGCTTTGGTCCCTAAGGTATAAGGGGCGGTAGGTTTCCATTGTGAAAGACTGAATAGCCTTCCCCACGTCATGTAAGGAAAAATTATCCTTATTCTGTGAAAGAAAGCAAATTTTAAAAGGATTAACAAGAGATACAGATTTCGTGCATTAATAAGTCATATACAGAACAGGGGACTTCTATGTCCCTCATACCTTGCCGCAGATTTCATCGTCCTTTTGATTTGCTCTTTATCAAAGAAAGTCTTCCACAGTAACCTAGAACACCATTTCCCTACAGTTATAGTAATAAAGACTTGTATTGGTCAGTATTGTACCCTTAGGTAAAGGTCACAGAACGATCCAGTTGTAAACTACCACGGTTTATCTTCTAAAGGTACAAAGACTCTTCAACTCAAATCTTCTACATCAGATTTTGTCCTTTTTGCTTCAAAATATATTTCTGTATAATTACCATTGAACCTCACATACTTGTGAGTTATGATTAATAAAATACACACTTGCAAGTGAGTTCCAAATGTGTAGGATACATGCTAATAAACTTCAAGAATACTTTACAACTAAAACTAAAGTGATTATCATATTACAGATATCATACTTAATACGAAGAAAATGAATTTACATAGTTACATTTTTATACTTTTTGAAGAGGATATTATGGAACAATGTTGAGGATTTGACCTGGAAGAAAAGGAAATAAAGAGCTATTAATTCAAAATAGATAATTTGACCGACCGTAGTTTGACCAGATATTCAGTAGACATACATTGTAACAGTATAACCCTATTGTGGGCTTACCGACCAGTGGATTGTGTATTACGAATTGTTATTACCACTTATTCAGAAATTCATTCATCCTATAGCGTCATAAAATAGCAAACTTTCTTGTTCTGCCTTTTCAATAGTCATAATGATTTTAAGAGGTGTTAAAACTATTGTTTAAGCCCGTAAAGAATTAAATGATGCTTATTGGGTCTTGCTCTTAACAGTGCACTGTATGGGAGTAGTATAAACGCATAAGAGGAATGTTGTTATTTTGTAGTAAGTATATGTTTCTAGTTCATACACTGCGATCAATTTTACATATTTTAAAATTCATAGGTTTCCTTACTTTTTTTTTGAGATTTGTTAAACTATACATTTCTGGAAAGCTTATGATGCAGTAAATTCGAAAACCAATGTGTGCATATTGTCACGTGACCATATGGCGACCATTTTGGAGTTCAAAATGGTCGCCATAATTTTTCCTTTTTCTGTTTTGTTGTGATTTCTTTAGCTGAATATTTAGATTTTGATACCGAAATTTCAATACTAGCAAGTACAAAAGCTTGTTAAATGACTATATTTAATAGTGATGTACCTTAAAAGAAATAGAAAATATAGGTAACAATTAAATAATTCAGGTGCATAAAGTCCTGAAAATGTGGCTATAGATACTGAGGGAATTTTCAATACCCGACATAAGCCTAAACATAAAAAGTCTTGTCTTTTGATGTTCTGAGTTGTTTTAGTACATATTCTCCTGAATAAAGAAATGAATGATAATAATACTACTAATAATTGTAACAAAATTAAGTCATATTTAAGATATTTCAGGGTTCATTATACCATAATATCTTTCCCGAACTTATGTGATTTTCTATGTTCATTTAAATTAATGAATTTTTTATCAGAATCATATTCTAGATCCTATAAACGGCAGTTTTCACCCTTTTGCATTGTGCGCTACATAAAGCAGCAAGGAAAGATCAATGGGAGGCATATCTCTTGCGATTCACAAGAACAACTCGCTGATAAACAGTTTGTTTTGTATTGATATTGTTTTGCATGGTTTGTTGAGTAATATGAGTTTGACTCTATATTCGTATCTCCATATAAAATATGTAAATGTGCTGTGTTAAAACTCCAACAGATGGTGGCAGCTTTTCACTCTCAGCCAGATATTTGCAAAAGATGCACGACTTCAACTCAGGAAAAATGCATATTTCAAGTCCGTTTTGATAATAGACAATACGTGGTCAATTTCATATATACTGTCGAAAACTTTGATAACATCATAATCTGCTTCCAGGTACTCCTTCAACCATGTTGGCTTGCTTATCCTTGAAACCGACTAGTATTATCGGCTCCTGAGAAAGCGTAATGCAGGTAAAGGTTTAGCACCTTTCTTCACCAAGAGTAGTCCAACTATGCTTATCTATATTTAATCAGTAGTGATGTGTTTCAGAGAAGAAGGTAGTGTCTGGGAGTTGATTGCCAGCTAGGAATCATGTGCATTTCTTTGAGATGCGAAATAATTTGTTATATCATCTGACATACAGAGAATATGACCAGTCCACCTCAGCTGAGCCTCTTGAAGCAGCGTGAATATATTGGGAGGGCCCGCTCTTGCAAGGACTTTAGTTTCAGGAATCCTGTCCTTTTAGCGAATATGATGCAACTGTTTTAAACAGACTGTGTGGTAATGAATGAGTTTGCTGACATGCCTTGCATAGACTGCCCAGCTTTGACACGCATTGAGTATAGGTGGGAGAATATGCCTTGATCTGTGGCTGCAGACTGATGCCTACGTTCCCAAACTGATGAACGAATCCTTCCAAAAGAGGCGCTTGCTTTGACAATCCTTTTGTTAACCTCGGCATTACCGTGAATGGCTCCGGATAGAGTGCAACCGAAATACTGTATGTGAAGTATCGTATCACATAACCTACCACCTAGGTTTTGGTAGTCTGCGAGGTTTGACAAGATTACCGTCTATGCGGAATCTAATGTGTACGACATCTGACAGTCTGAGAGCATAGCTGTACGCATAATGCCGAAGAGGGAATTTGCAAAAAAAAATCATACATTTGGTCATTTCAAAGGTTGCAGAGGCTATTTCCTTCATCTCGGATGTGAACTTGCCTAACAAGAGCAATTAATTTGTCCGCGTAGCCCTCACGAATCACAGTATCAAGCGCCTTTCACAGGTCAACGAATAATATGTGTATAAAGGTTACAGTTTTGGTTCTGACAATTTTTACTGCAGTTGGCAAGCAACAAAAACCATGCCGGGTGTTCCACAGCTGGCTCTAAATCCACACTGACTCTGGAAGCTTACCTGACTCTTAATAAATCATGAGGTGGTTCAGACTCGAGCAAAAGACTTCTAACCAATAGAGAGCAGGTATACTCCTCTGTGATTGTCACAGCTTTGACAATTACCCTTTTTTTTTATTGAGGTGAACAATGGTAGAATCATTAAGTTCGTGAAGGAATAGCCTTTTGCCCAGTTAGCTTCCTTAATTGTGAGACTTGATCATGCTGCTTTAAACTTGAGCTGGTAAAGCGCCAGTTCCAGGAGCATTTCCAGGTGGAAGCAGCATAAGTGCACCACAGACTCAATGATTTAAACTTCCATAGAATTGTTGGTATCAAACTGTGAGGCATTCACTGGGTGGCTTCTTCATTGCTAGATGATAGACGATTCGGCATATTACATTGTTCTTCCCACCTCTACAATATCTCGGTCTTGTCATAAAGCAGGGTGGAACTATCTGCTCCGAAATTCTGGGAATTTCTGGAAAGCTGATGGCAATAAAATGCCCCCAGGGCTCAATAAAAATAAAACTTGGCATTGTGTTGCTCTGCAAATCTCTCGATCTCATCAGCTTTCCAGCACCTTCCATACCTCTGAGCTTTGCTTGAGGTAATGTACGAGCATGCTTGAAAGCAGCTTCCTTGTCCTGGGAGATCCTGTAGTATTGGTAGACTCTTAACAGGTGGCGCTTCTTTGTAAGTAGTTTCTGAATTTGAGAGATTTGGAGACTGCTGCTACCAGGTTGCCAACCTCACGTCATCAGGATTTGTCATTGTGGGTACATAAGCGCTGATGGTTGTAGCGTGTCTCTATCTGGCAAGCGTGAGACATAATGTCACAAGCAGTCATTCACACTGACCTTTCGGAGACTATCAAGCTTGCTCACTAGGCATGTCTCGGTGGTAAAACCATCTTGGAACCGGGTATTGCTCAGCTCAAGGCTGCAAGGCTGACGTTGCATCTCGACAATTCCCTAGTAATTACAGCTGTTCTCTCCGACCTGTTGGCACTGGAGTTGTCTTGTAGAGTAGCAGCAATTGTTGCTTAAAACATAAATATACATGTCAATATTTGAAACGAAGGTCGGAACACCCCTCACACTCCAACTCTCTTCAACCCGCCTACCTCTCCCCTAGCCCCGTTGACACACCAATGTATACGGAAAGAGAGTGATCATCAACTTAACTCCATTGAAACTATATTTTGTTAGCTGGTTAGTCATGGTAGCAGACCACTTTATCTATTGAAACAAATGACCTGAAGTGGGGTTTTGCCAATACTACGAATGAGCACCAGGCTAACTCCCACCCCCTGCCCTCTCCATCCACTCCATTGAGACTTCCCCTTGTGTATATGCGGGGAATGCTAACGTCCCGAAAATATCATCATAAAGTCATGCCATATTGCTTTTACGATAATTTTGGGGAGTGGGCAGAAGGCATTTTTAATAGTGAGAGTTCAACAGAAGCGACTCCTCTCCATCCATCTTTATACGACAGTAGGGTTAGAGGGGGTCGTTGAACAAGAATCATTGCTTAGAATTCCGTTCTTGGACATTCTAAACTCTTCCAATTTCCAAAGTACGCAGATATCGTCCAAATATATTAACAACACGTGATATGGAAAATAATGGCGGCCATTTTGAAATAAAATATGGCCGCCATAAAGTCACGTAACAAAATGCAAATATTGGTTTTCGAATTCCCTGCATCAAAAGTTTTTAGAAAATGTATAGGTTTACTAATCTCCAAAACATTTTAGCGAAATGACATAGTGCCCTGACTAGTATGAAGAAATTAAAACAGTATAATTTCATTGCAAACCCCATCTTCAATTGAGCTAACATTTCTATTTCAATAAGAGTATCTCACATTTTAAATGGGTTTATCACACTATTTAAATAGATTTACCTCAATAATTAGATAAGTTGAATAATTGAATTATATATAAAATGTTATGACCAGGTCAAACCTGGTCATAAAAGTATAGGCAACAAGGCATTATTATAAGAGAACTCCTGAAATTGTTCACATCGGCTTAGAAATGGAATGAAGGAATTCTCTGTTGTCTAAAGGTGATGGGAGAAGATAATGATGCACCAAAATCTTGAAGGACTGGATCTTGTCGTGAATCTTTTCAACAACATGGTCTGGGAGACTGTTCCAGACTTGGAATGCAGTGTAGATGAAACTCCTGTCAGTGGAATTGCTTCATGAAACAGGTTCAGTGAGTTCATGAGTTGGAATAGGCAGACTGCAAAGGGTTCTGATCTGGTATGGCTGCTGAGAAAGTATCACCTTCAAGAGTATAGGGCACAAGCTTGCATGCATCTTTATTCCAAGGTTCTATTTTAGGGCCCTTATTATTTCTTATATACATTAATTATATTTATATGTCTATGTCAAAGATAGATTTCCTGTTATTTACTGATGACACAACTGCATTTTTGTAAGGTCCTTCCATGGAGGCTGTTTTACCAAATATTTTCACATGAATTCTCCCATATTTCTAATTGATTAAATGCAAATAAGTTAAATTTAAATTTTTCCAAAACTACTTGTTTATTATTTGATAACAAACGTTTTGAGTCCAACCGAATATACTTTAGAAGATTAAATTTAGAAGGAATTCCCATTGTTGCATCATCTTATACTAAGTTTTTAGGTACCTATATTGATTGTAAATTTGACTGGGAGAAGCATATATCTTGTATATGTAAGAGGGTAGCCACCACGAGTGAAATTCTCAACCGTCTTAAACATTTTCTACCCAAAAGTGCACTTTTGACTATCTACAAGTCCCTGACTCTTCCTCACTTAAATTATATTCTTATTGTGTGGGGAAACACTGATACCACTTCACTTAACAACCTATTCAAACTCCAAAGCAAGTTCTTAGGTACATATGCAAATTAACCTTATAGGACTCATACTACATCCCTTTTCAAAGAATTAGGCATTCTTAAGTTATTTGACCTTTTCTCCTACCAAATAAGGATGTTCCTATTTCGGTTTTATCATGGCCTCTTCCATAAGCTTTTTTATTCTTTTTTCTATTTCAATACTGCCTTTATTCACATAATACTCGATCTAAAAACCAAATGCATACTCCTCTATCACGAACACGTTTTATGCAGTCTCAATTGCAATGTACAGGTGTTAAAAAAATATTCCCATATTTTTGCAACCTTCAAAAGAAAGCAACTAAACTTTAAAACAATTTAGTACAAAAATCATGTTGATATGGTATTTCTACCAGGAGATATTCAAATTTTAAGGTTTACAAAAAATTCCGATAAACGAATAGGAAAAGGCTCAATAGACATCACAGCAAGACATTCTCCCACAATGTTTATGTATTTCATTAATATCTACCATCCTTTTTTATTAATAAAAGCTGCTAGAAAAATTAAATTGATGAAAGTTAGGTATTTATATACATTGCCAAATCTACCCTACTTCAATAACTTTTGGAAAATTGTTTCTAGCACAGAAACAACCAGATAACGTTCAAAGAAACATATTCACATTTGCAATGGAATTGCCTCTATGGCTGTATGGCATCATCAAACGAATTCATCATGCTGTACAAAAACTTTAAAATGCAAATGGGAAATCTTTAGAAATGCTTATCTTCTGAACGAAATATGAAATCAACCTGATTTGTTTTGTACGAAATTGGCTCTAAAAGTATGCTCTTTGAAATAAAATTTTACAAAAAACTATGGGAATATTCTTTTAAATTCTGGAATTCCCTACCCATTACCATTAGAAATTGTTTTTTTTTTTTTGCATGGTAGGTACCTACCTACCTACACATTTAAAAAGAAAATTAAAACCTATCTGTTAAATAATACGCCCAGTTAAAATAAGAATTATATCCTTTCCATATATACTATGTTTCTTTATATGTAATTTAATGTTTGTTTTTCTTTCGTTTTAGAGAGGGGGAGGGGGCCTATGTACCACGGTAGGTGTACGTGGAATTGTTCGTCGGTTGTTGTATTAGGGGTGTCAATGGGCCGGTGTACAGGATGGGGGTAAGGTTGTATTTCTATTTACTATTATAATTGATTCATTCAAGGGCCAGACTAGAAAAGATTACTTATTTCTGGTCCTTTATCTCTTTCAGTTAGTTACTACATCACATGTTTATAGCTCGTGTGTGTTCTATGCTCATGTTTCCTACAAGATGTTTTGGAATAATACATTGTCCGAACTTCTTGCTATGATTTATGTATGTCTTGTTGTAAACTGAGCTGAAGATAAAAGTAAATCAAGTCAAATAAATAAATCAAATCAAAATCTTGTAAAAAAATTAAAAAAAACAGTTGTGGCGACAACTTGTCTGTGATGAAGAGTGGGGGATGAACAGATTTCGTATTGCCTCATATTGCGGTCACACCAATGATGCGCAGTGCATTATTCTAGATAGAGTCGAGTAGTTTAAGAGAGGTTGTAGAGGCACTCATCAAGCATCGTGAGACATACTCCACGACATTGCGGACTTGGGCCTTATAGACTGTAGCTTTCGAAGCTTCTGCTTTGTTCTGACAGACATGTTGGAAATATGTTTGGTCCAGGTGAGTTATATAAATAAATACCTAGATAGTCAAATTAGTTTAACGCGATATTCAAATAGGTTTAAATAAGCTTACATCGCTATTCAAAGTAGCTAAGCTTACATTGCTATATATGAGCATACCTAGATCATCAAACGAGCTAACCTTCTTGTTTTAATGTGCTTAACTTGCTATTCAATTTAGCGTGCCTTGTTATCTAAACCTTTCTATACAAAGAAACATACTTAGATATTCAAATGAGCTTACCTTGCTGGCTTGCTATATACATGGACATATCTATATATTGAAGGCCAGTTGTTGTCTCTAACGTACAAGGTAAATGAAGTTCAAATCCTGTGTTTTGATTGGTCGAAACACAATAGTACAGCGTGCACTTACATTGATAGGCCAATCAGTATCATTTTAGCATTAATTGTACGCCGCCACATTTTAATCACGATACATGGCCTTTAAAATAAACTTGCCTAGCTATTTGAATGAGTTTTATTTGCTTTTAAAATGAGCTTACCTCGCTCTTCAAACGAACTTACCTCAACATTCAAATGAACGTATTTTGCTATTTCAATGAGTAATTTTTGCTATTCAAGTGAGCTTACCTCACTGTGTAAATGAGTTTGCCTCTCTATTCAAATGAGCTTACCTTGGTATATAAATGAAGATTCTAGATATTTAAATTAGCTTACCTCGCTGTATAATAGCGTTAGTTCCCTGTCGGTAAGAAAGTCTGACATACTCATGCCAGTTTCCATGAACAAATCAACGAAGCTCACAAGGTTGTTGGCTATGGCAAAACGAAGCGATGAATTTAATTCCCCTTTCTTTTGCAAAAAAGAAAGGTAAAACATACTATGAGACAAAACATTGCAACTCTTGTAGAGAATGACGATTTCTCAAAAATCTTATGTGCATATAGCACACCAGAATATTTAAGATTCGTGAGTATAACAAAACTATAAGAAAATTGATCATTTTACCAGCAGAATCATCTCAACATTTCCTGCTTAGAACATAACTTTTGGAAAATACATTTACATTTTGCAATTCTTAATAATGGTTTAAGTTGACGTTTTCATTGAGCTTACATGACAGTCATAATATGGACAAAAAATGTAAAACCTTTACCGTGTGATTTTTACATATCATTTGCAATAAATTGCATAACATTTCGGGTATCTAATGGCATCATTAAATATGAATGCATTGAAAGTAAATTTGGCATAATAATTGTTTCAATGCAATACAATAAAAGTACAATATGAAAATGATTCTTTACAATGAGTGAAAATTACTGTATAATACAACAATGTTGTATCACCAGGTAATTAGGTTTTCCACAACAATTCCTACTTGAGTTCCTTTTAGTCTTATTGCAAGTTTAGTATTCTTGAAAATACATAAACATAATTTGTACATTATTTTCTTAACATGAAAAGCAGCCGAGCGAGATACCTTCCACTCGCTTTCATATGTAAACAACTCCTTCCTGCAAGATCAACTCTGTTCCATATCAAGGCCAGCTGCAATTGATCAACTACCCCACCTTTTTTGCTGTTCGACAAAAGGAAAATATGTTTGAGTAGATTATAATACAACAAACGAAATATGCGAACAAATAGGAATATGTTATTTTGCTAAAGGCACATATCCCTGGTACAAAATACTCATATGAAAATGGATCGTGATTGCAATTATCAATATTCCCTGAAAATTAGAAAACCATGGCGAAGTTATATATAATGACATGATGAAATACAATGCACTGAAGGGTTTTCCAAAATATGAACAACTCACCACAACCCATCTCAACCTCGCACAACCATGCAGTTAATAAATAGGGAGTTGGCATTAGAAGGAGTCACAACGCAGTTTTAGCAGGGAGTTTAATCCCTGGTTTTAAAGCATCAAAAATGAAAATGAATCATGAGTAGTCAGCAAAACAACATCAACATTTTCTTAAAAGTAAGAACAGGCTCATAACCATGTTTTAACGCAAATTATAGATAACCCTTTAAGAATCGCTTAACCTCATAATGCAAAACAACCCTAAAAGTAGGGATCATGGCATGTGTACAATTATATGCAAAATAGTAAAGGGTAAATACTATAACAAAATATTTTGTTTACCCCAACAGAGAAAGAGAGTAGTAGGGGTAGGCTGCGATATTATGTTATGATTTATATTGCATGAGAAATTGTTCAGTCATATCAGAGAAGTTTTGTCTTGAAAAAGCTCTTAATGGGCCTATTGGGAGAATTTAAAGATACAAATTACTGTATGTAGTAAGCATTTGGGTTTTCAGTTCTAAACAGGCAATGATAAAAAATGGGTAATTTGAACAAAATTACTAGGTGTATTCTCCCCTCCTGCACCCGCCCACTGTTACGGGTGTAAAAGATGACAAGAAAACTTCTTAAGCTATGGGATGGATGGCTGCAAAGTGAGCAAGTCAATCTAATTTTTGGATTGATTGCATTTTTTAATGAACTGTACCTGTATTGATGAGAAATATAAAAATAATGGCGTTTGAAATTGACAAAATACCAACCTTTTAGGAGTGCATGAAGAATTGCAGAGTCAATATCTCGGACTAAACCCTCTGTTCTGTCTAATTCATACACATTGATGAGATGTGGTACTTCACACATTCTTGTATCCTGTTCAAATTAACATCCAGATCTTTTTCTCCAAATTCTTTGACAAGCATGGCAGCAACCTCGACTCGTATGGCTTTAGAAAGCACGATCTGTTTGCTAGGTTAAAGCAGAAATACAATGACTTGTTCTCATGTTTACGCACTTACCATTAAAATCTCATCGTGTTTGAACATCACAACATAAAGTAGTTCTACCATCATATGTATATATGTATAAATATATATATATATATATATATATATATATATATATATATATATATATATATATATATATATATATATATATATATATATATATATATATATATATATATATATATATACATATATATATATATATATGTATATATATATGTATATATATATATATATATATATATATATATATATATATATATATATATATGTATATATATATATATATATATATATATATATATATATATATAATATATATATATATATATTATATATGTATACATAAATGTATATATATATATATATATATATATATATATATATATATATATATATATATATATATATATGTATATGTATATATATATATATATATATATATATATATATATATATATATATATATATATATATATATATATATATATATATATATATATATATATATATATATATATATATATATATATATATATATAAATATATATAATCTCAATATGAGATATCCTTCATCATGTAAAATGATCATTATGCAAATGACCAGACAGGTCAGAGGTGAGGTTATAAATATATGGTTGGTTTTAGACACGTTAATGAGTCGTGTTTGTGTTTCATTCAAAGTTTAAGAGATCCTTTGTACCCACCACAACTGGAGAATGTCCTGTTTCCAAATTGCTCAAATTTAATTGACAAAAGAGATCTCTTTGTATATCAAATATTCAACAATAATTTTTAGGGTTTTCGTGTTCATTCATGATGAAGATGATATCCACGCACCTTAAGCGTTTACCATAAACAACAAATATCAAATAAATATACTCTGGTAAACTTGAATAGGCTTATTTAAGAACACAATAAACTGATGAAAGGAAATATTCCTACTCTTCAATAACAGTTCCTCCTTTCTGCTTCACTCTCTTTGACACGGTTTTCGCTTTCTTGAAGGCAAATGCTAAAATGTCTGATGCCCTCCCAGAACAAGCCACAATGACGACAGGTGTTTCATTCTTGATGGCTTCGTAGACGGTAAAGATTGTGTTTATGCCACCCTCAACAACACACACACAATAGGAACAGCCACATTGTTTTCTATCTTGGACAAATAAAATTGTGCGTAGTTGGATAACTGAAGTTTAAGAAATTTATTGAAAATTAAAAAATCGTACATAAGGCTTATAGATGTTAGGTTAGAAAATGTGTATTACGATACTATCGCCAAAATGAATCGTGATAACATGTCCTTAGATTTATAATTCTTATTTCATTGTTATTTAAGCACCAAGGGACCAGTTGTTCCACTAATTTCATAATCACTTTGTATATGTTTGAAAAATTACGCCTACAATGTAATGTTTGGCCATTTTTATGATGTCTAATCAAGTTTCAAATCATCCAGCTGATATAACCTCTATAGGTGTTACTAGTCTTGTATTTTGTGTTGATTCCCTTTATCTGACGTCAATTAAACATGTATCAGTAGTATCGCCTTTATAACATCATCCGACTTTAGACTAAAATAACAATACAACCATGGATTATGCGAAATAACCCTGACAAAAAATTGTCTACTGTCTAAATTTATTGAACTAAATTATTGAACATTTATGAAGGAGTCAGTTATATGAGGAGTCAGGTAGCTCAGTTGGTAGAGCGCACGATTGAGATGCTGGAAGTACCGGGTTCAAGTCTCGGTTCAAACGTTTTTACACAGCTATACAGACAGATACGCTGATTATCAAGCGGAAGTACGTTGTTTGCAGCTCCCTACTCCCCATTCAGCTATTGAGAGAAGTGGCAATGGTTAAATGGCGCTCGCCGTCCTTTGTAGGTTCCGATGGTAGGACAGTTACACCCTACCTGGTTCTCTGAACACTTCCCGAAAAGAGTAGGGTGAAAACCCGTTGTTTATCCACTTCCGTCCCGGTCACACGAGCATCTACCATAGCTTGGCGTCTATGCTCCGTAAATGAGTCTTGCCGAGCTCCCAAAATCAGAAATCTAATAATCATGGTCTATCACTTTAAAGAAATAACACAAAGAACAAATTGTCATGTGTAATCAAACGTGTTGTAGTGTTCTTACATGAAAGTTTTTAACTCAAATCCCACCCGCGTAGATGTCACGTATTCTGCTAACAATTCATTTAACTATTTCCAAAAATAAACTTATTTTGTAAATTTCATACGAAGTTTTAAGGTTTTCATGGTTTAATAGCAAAATGATAGCTAATGCCAACATGTCCCAGTATTAAATCATGGATGGTCCAAAAAGAAACAAAAAATAGTAAGCCTTAAAACTGAATTGTGGTGATGTGTACCGTGTGTTGATGTGCTATTAGAGTAAACATTTTGAAACTTAAAAATACACACCAGTTGGATGTTTAGCATTCTGCACACATACAGTAACAACTAAGTTAAAGAAATCAAAATTGCAAACATTCAAAAAGTTTGAGGTTTGCTACAGTTTAAATTTTAATCATATAGCCAAACTCCAGTGAGGTTTAAATAAAGTATACACAAAAATGAAAGAACGAAAGAAGCTTGATGGAGGGGAGTGGTTAAAAAATTATACTGAATGGTTATAACAATATGACAAAATGAAATAAGAAGTAACATACTGAGAAATAGAAAGTCATATCTACAGTAAATGACAGTATGGAAGCAGTACATTTTGTTTAAGTCTTAACTTGTTCTGTAAATGTTCATTTTTCGTAGAAAGTTGGATGGAGGGTTTTGGTTTAAGCAGTAGATGATAGCGTTGTTTCTTTGATAAGAGGTGGTTCATAAGAAGAAGAAACTTTTACCTGTTTCACATGCTGCCATTTTCTGCTCAGAAATTTCCTTTTCAAGCTTTCCTCTCAACGTAATTTCTCCCCCAAACTTTTCGACAGTTCCATTGTCCACCAGAATATAATGGGTGTGATTCGGATCCAGCAACACCAGTTTGGAGTTATTGGGTGTTGGATTATCCAGGTTGTATGATGCAGGCCAGTTGCACTTTACAAGAGATATAATAATGAACCAAAATATGAGAAATAGAGAGGCGGAAGAGTTGGTGGATAATTTAGATATAGAAAATTGAATTTCAGATTCCCGCAACAAGGGTTAATGTATTTAACATTAACATTATACAACGTTATTTTAGCTACAAATACAATATCCACATTCTTCGAATTGGGTAAAGCTGTTTACCTTTTTACTGTCATATTCACCTAGTTAATTCTTCTCTATCTTTTGCAAGTACCATACGAATTTAAAAACAGGTTTAACGAGATTATTTGCTGAGAAGAAGCTTTTCTTGTTCTGCAGCATAACTGTCAGGGATCAAAATTGAAATCAAGCAGGCGAAAAGCCGGAAAAATCAGAGAAAGAATCTGGTTAGGAAAAAGTCTTAAATTAGAAAGAATCAAAGGTTATCAGTTAACAACTGTTAAATTAATCATTTGAAACTTTAAAGCAACAGGCCGCTTAACATTCTAATAAGTTGACTTTCGGGACATAAAACTCGGTAAACAGCAAAAAGACAACAGTAAAAACAAAGATAAGTTTGACTTTGATCCAAAAGCTCTTTGCATGAAATGCAAGTATGTATATAAAGTCCCACGCACATTTTATAAGCTGATAATTTCAAATCAACAAAGTTGGGATATTCCAAAAACATACCGTTTCATCGGTGAGCTTTTCCCTTTGGGCTAATACACCCCAAGTCGCTATTCCAATGGCAACAACATTGGAACCTGGCATATCGCCTCCAGCCAAGGCATAGTCCCTCACTGCGTCACCCACATACTTCATGACACCGCCGTGGTACCACCTGTCACTATCCAAGCTCCTGTGAAACGAAGGATACAACTTAAATTTTGGTTTGGAGGACAACAGTCAAGCTGTGTCGCCAATTGAATTAGTCCAGGAGCCTGTTTACAGTAAATCCCTTGGACAGTTGAAGGTTTGTAGAATCCTCGCTTTAGATTCCCCCAAATTGTTTAAAATGATGCAACGAATGAAGGGGAACAGAAAGCATTTCAAATCTAAGTCATCCATAATGTTTGATAAATGACTGTATTTAACCAAATTAACTGACTTTAGCTGACTTTAAGTTTACCTATTTACTTCAACCATTGGTCGCCGAGAGTAGGGACCAACTATTTACACTTTTTGCCCACATTTCAATTAAATGGTAAACTGTATGAAATAATTTGGGATGAGAACCACATCTTCCTTTTCACCATTTCAAGGCCTTCTTATACCAGGGTTTTGCATTCTTATTTATTCGATCATTTTGTAAGACTATAATCAATGCAGACGCATTTATTTCAATTTCTACTTCCTTGCACGACTTACAGTTATGCCATTTTAGGAAGTTGTTTTTGAAAACTAGTAGTCAAATTTAGATTCCATATTTGTTAAAGCTCCTCGGTTCCTCGGTCAGTGGTAAATTACAAAAACAAAAGAAAATAAAAAAAAAATGATCGACGTAATTTTTCCCATAGTTTTGTTATTCAATTTCCACATTCTGACATTGACTTTCACAATTTCCTTTTGCACGCTGATGATGATATTTTAATAAAATACAGTTGACACTGTAATACCTGTACTACGAGCTGCACTGATTAAACCTCTCCTGAAGACATCTTTTAGTCGACTGTTCAATGGAAAATCTCGGGCACCACCTGTGACTGAAATAAGGAGTTTGGGGGTCTGGAGGTTCCATCGATCTTTCATCAACTGTAGGATTTTTGTTGGGTTTGATGCATGGTCAATACGGACAAACTAATTTGACGAGCAAATAGAGAGACAAAATAAATCGTGAATTATATTGATCAGCTGTTCCGTGAATGAATAAAGTATGTGGTTTTCCAAATTATCATTGCCCGCCCAGGAAGAAACCGTCGGGTTTAAACTACGTTTTAGAAAAAACTCAACTAAGCCCCTCCCCTTCCCCCCCCCTTTTTCCCCATGGAGCCCTTCCCATTAAGCCCTGGTAGTGGGGTATCGTAAAGTGAAAACAAAAGTGAAAACACTTTAAAAGACCGTGTGTTTATTCTGCCCTCTGTGCCTTTTGTATGCTTGTTGTTGTTAACCAGCTAAAGTTTAGTTCAACCCTTCTTCTGTCATTATCTTTGTATTAACTACCTTCAAGTTTGTTGCCCAGGAGGGGTCCGTTGCCCGGGAGGGATCCGTTGCCCGGGAGGGGTCCGTTGCCCGGGAGGGGTCCGTTGCCTGGGAGGGGGTCCGTTTCCCGGGAGGGGGGTGCGTTTCCCGGGAGGGGGTGCGTTTCCCGGGAGGGGGTCCATTGCCATATTCCCGGGCTATTTTCATGTAGGACTGAGTGGGCAGAATGTCTCTTTGTTGTCTCGTTCCCTGTGGTCCCCGACTATGACACTGGTGACTTCCAGCTGGCTTGTTACCCAGTACGCTACCATTCGAAAAGAGGTTGGAAAAGCATCCACATACTAGAGACCCTACATTCATGTATCAGTTTGGAAATTTAGGAAATATATTAATTTGTTGAATACTTTAAAAGTTGTTGACATGTTTTATGATTTCTAGCAAAATGACTCCCTCTAAAATGTTTTTGTTTAATAATTGTTTGCATATGAATGACAACTTGTACTCTTAATCTAGCTTATCTAAGTTTTAAAAAAAGGTAAATTTGTAGAATAAACAAATATGCTCTATAAATCTGAATTCAACTGAAGATAATGTTATATTTACTACTTTAAGAATCACAATTTCATAGTTCAACCTTATACTGTATAAACCTTCTTGCAATTTAGAAAGAAAGAGTTCATAAGCAGATAAGAGAAAGTTATAACAATGCTCACCTCCAATCAGGAAGTCACTCAGTATCTATAGCAGTATCCTGGTATGACCAATACGAATTCAGCTATGTGCCAAGTCAAGGTCATAATTAGGATAACAAGTATGGAACTAACCAGTAGTGACTATGCAAAAGTGAATTAAGACCACACTCTGACAATCATGGCAAACTCAACAAAGAACGCTGAATCACTATCCATGAAAGTTAGTCATCAAGAATTGATTCCTATCAATTACAGTCCATGCAAGACCTCAATACTCTACTTTTTGATTGAGAGTTTTTATTATTATGCTTATCGAGTGTATGAACTTTTCCACTTAATAAAAATTATATATTTTTTGTTTTTAAAAATTAAAAAGTGTTGGCTTCAAATAAAAAAACTTTGGTTTGGGGGACTGGAAATGTCTATTAATTATTATAATTTGGCTTTTATATAATCTGGTGAATTTTGTGGCTTTAGTTGTTGTAAAAATTGTAAAAAATAGCTATCATTTGCGTCATTTTTGGGCAAACATTCCTATTTAATGATGGGATGGAAAGGTGTTTCGATGATTTACATTGTAAATGTTACAATAATTGTGAGTTTAACACATGAATACTAACCATTTTATATGCCCTGAGCTATGAGTACCGACAAATTTAATTTTTCCATTTACAAATTCTGGCGTCTGGTCGTTGTTCTGAAATGAAAATAAAAATAGCATATTGATACCATATTTTGGTTTCATGAATATACAAGTAGGAAGATACAAATCATGTTGATAAACCTCTTCTTATTTGCATTTATCGCATTACTCAATTAAATTGCGTTCAAAGGCAGAGAAAGAGAAATATTGAAAATGAATTTTCAACCTTACGTTATATGGATTTCTCGGTACCATGCATGTATCATGCTTGGGCCCTTTTTGTACCTTGTGTATGCAGGGTGTGTGAAGTTGGTTCCTAGTTCCTAATTTGTCATTTCCTAGTTCCTAGTTCCTAATTCGATATTGACTATTTCCAAATTCGTTGCTCCCTATATATCTGGTTTTTAGCGTTATTTTATAGTTCCTAATTCGCAAGCGAGCACTCTGCATGGGATTGTTCCACAAGAATCATCTCTGTATGGATATGCTGATGACCACGCATTTGGGATTCTTGTATCAACAGGGATCAGGTGATTGCAATTTAGAAGCCAAATATCGAGAAATGTATGGATGATATCAATCACTGAATGGTCGCAAACCGCCTTGAGATGAACAGTACTAAGACAGATTTTGTCTTATTTCGCCATGATAAGCATTTGAAAAAATGTAGAACAACAAGCCTTGATGTAGTCGGTAACACTATAAAAATCACATGCAATTACATATTTAGGTGTATGGCTTGATGAAACTTAAATCTCACATTACAATGAAATGTCGAATTGCAATGCTCAATATTCAAAGACAAACTCATTCGCTTCTCACTCGCTGTTTGAATGTAAAACTCTTGTTCAATGGTTGGTTATTTCTCATTTGGATTATGCAAATGCTATTTCAGTTGGTCTATCCACATTAAACAAGCTTAAGAGAGTTCAGAATATTTCCGCTAAATTGATACTGATAGAAAAATAGGAATAGTGCCACCGACAGCCTCAAAGCATTACACTGGTTAAAGGCTATAATTTATTTAAAAATTACTTTATTTTCAAATGCTTGAAAAAGCTGCACCAAAATACCTCGTTAATTGAATTAAGCCAAAGTTTTAACACGCCCTGGACTTATCAGTTTTTTTAAGCTCCTTTTACTCACAGAAAAATGTTTCCGGACTGATCTTTTAGTGTAAGTTATGGCCTCAAATTGTGGAACAGTCTCCCGTGCAATATCAGAAATGGCAACACCATTCAAATTTTTCAGGAGCGGCTAAAAACCCATCTTTTTACTAGAGATTACATTTCATGATTTTTAGTATTTTTAAACTTGTTTTTAACTAGGCTGTTTTTACTTGCGTTTGTATTTTATGATTTTTATGATTTTTACTTGTTAACATATTTGTATATAACTAGGATTTTTTGTAATATCGATTATCTATGTCTTTATACATCTTTTTAGTTAAATATTAGTACAATTATTTATATATTCTATTTTTATAGAATCTTAAAATTTTACATCTATTTTTATACGATTGTATATAAATTTTGCTACATTTGATAGAATTTTATGTAAAGCGCATTCGTTACGTTAATTTTAATGTCTGTAATGTGCTATATAAATTAATTAATGATGATAATAATAATAATAATAATAATAATAATAATAATGATAATGATGACGACGACGACGATAACGACAACGACGACGATGATGATGATAATGATAATGACGATGATGATGATGATGATGATGATGATGATGATGTTAATTTTAAAGTCTGTAATGTGCTGTATAAATTAATAATAGTAATAATAATAATAATAATAATAATAATAATAATAATAATAATAATAATGATGACGACGACGACGATGACGATGACGATGATGATGACGACGATGACGATGACGATGACGATGACGATGATGATGATGATGATGATGATGATGATGATGATGATGATGATGATGATGATGATGATGATGATGATGATGATGATGATGATGATGATGATGATGATGATGATGATAATAATAATAATAATAATAATAATAATAATAATAATAATAATAATAATAATAATAATAATAATAATAATAATGATAATAATGATGATGATGATAATAATAATAATAAATAATAATAATAATAATAATAATAATAATAATAATAATGATATCTAACTGTATAATACAAATATTTTCGAAGTACCATTTAAATGCATTTAAAAGGTACAAAACTGTAAACGATTGTGAAATTGCATTACACCAGTTCTAATTGAGAGCCATTAAAGGTCTATGAACGCCTAGAGATTTTTAACCCACAAGAAAGAGCATTTTAAACGCAACAGTTTTTCAATCTTGTTCATAGCACGTATAGTTTTTTTTAATTATGAATCATTAAATTTAAGCGGTTTGCAGTGAATGCATAAATTATGTTAAATTTGTGATGTATGACCAAGCGGATAGCTGAAAAGCTTTATATAATTCTTTATATTTCCTTCCTAAATTTCAGTTCCTCAAAATGATGACAAAGTTTATTCCTGCTAGATTTTGGTTAGGGGATGGTCAACACTTAAAAACGTTTGGCCAAATTCCTTCAAGTTTCCATCTTTTACAAATGTGTGACTAGCAATACAAAAATATAAAAAAAGGTTTTATATAAGGAAAATCGGAACTTCTGCCTTGTCATACATCACAAGAGGAACTTAAAGAGGAACAGAAATTTGCACATTTTGGCCTGACAATTAAAAATGCTCTAAAATGGTCAATTTCTAACCAATTTGAAAAAAATTTGTTGCTTTTTTTGTCATTTTTCATGGATCTTTAAGCAATTTAGCATAAGTTGCTGATACACGTACATATACTTTTAAAGTTATGAGTATTACAATAACCAGGGCCCAGTAGCTATCTCATTGGGTGTTGGGACTGGACTGGTTATTTACGTATAGGAAGCAATTAGCATCTTTAGAAAAGTCTCCATCTGGTTTTAAAACAATGTCATGTATAGAGTTCTCCAGCGAACGATTCTTGCGCCATTATTATTTATTGTGTACATTAGTGATGTATATTAAACAGAGGTGCAGTGGCTCAATGGTAAATGAGTCAAGTACCAGAGTTGGCATATCAATATCCGCCCCTATGACAACTTCATTGCTATTTTAATATTTTCACAATTTCTGCACCGAAATTGACAATTAAACGAAGTATAAACAAAAATAATAAGAACCCCATGATGTTGAAATATTATATCATGACAAATTTCATTTTTTTCATCAATTATCTGAGAGGCCAGCTGATTACATTATACATTAGCAATACGCAACTTGAATGATAGTCTTGATGGTCTAAATCAGATTGAGCACGTCCGTGATTCAAGGGACTGCAAGTGGCTGCATTCGAGTGCTGCATTATGTCCTAATTGAGCAAGACACTTAAATCTGTTTTGCTCCGGTCCACCCAGATGTAAAATGAGTGCCAGCACTGCTGAGGAATTTACCTGTGATGTACTGCCAGTAAAGTCATATGCAGTCTCATCCGCTTGCCGGGGTAAGCGCGAGGCCTACCGCGGGGCTTTGCCTGCCGCGGGGCTTCGCCTGCCGCGGGGCCCCGCCTACCGCGGGGCCCCGCCTACCGCCGGGCCTTGCCTACCGCCGGGCCTTCGTCTACCGCGGGACTTCGCCTACCGCGGGACTTCGCCTACCGCGGACTTCGCCTACCGCGGACTTCGCCTACCGCGGACTTCGCCTACCGCGGGACTTCGCCTACCGCGGGACTTCGCCTACCGCGGGACTTCGCCTACCGCGGGACTTCGCCTACCGCGGGACTTCGCCTACCGCGGGACTTCGCCTACCGCGGGACTTCGCCTACCGCGGGACTTCGCCTACCGCGGGACTTCGCCTACCGCGGGACTTCGCCTACCGCGGGACTTCGCCTGCCGCGGGGCTTCGCCTGCCGCGGGGCTTCGCCTGCCGCGGGGCTTCGCCTGCCGCGGGGCTTCGCCTACCGCGGGCCGCTACCGCGGACTTCGCCTGCCGCGGGGCTACCGCCTGCCTACCGCGGGCTTCGCCTACCGCGGGCCGCCTACCGCGGGCTTCGCCTACCGCGGGCTTCGCCTACCGCGGGCTTCGCCTGCCGCGGGGCTTCGCCTGCCGCGGGGCTTCGCCTGCCGCGGGGCTTCGCCTGCCGCGGGGCTTCGCCTGCCGCGGGGCTTCGCCTGCCGCGGGGCTTCGCCTACCGCGGGGCTCCGCCTACCGCGGGGCCCCGCCTACCGCCGGGCTTCGCCTACCGCGGGGCTTCGCTTACCGCGGGACTTCGCTTACCGCGGGACTTCGCCTACCGCGGGACTTCGCCTACCTCAGTCCTACATCAGAAGGCTCAGTCCTTCTGTGTGACTCTGCGTGTACTGACTATAGGAGTGCTTCCTTAACTGCTTAAGCATCTACCTATAAAGTAATTAAAAATGTGATGGGCGGAGTCACATTAATTGACCCCAATAAATATTCAAGCAGAAATAGTGCATTGATATTTATTTTATATTTTTCATATTCATATGATCAGTCTATTTACTTAATCATGCGACTTAATTCCTCAAATATTTTATTTCAAACATTTGTTTTGAATTTTCATGGAACTTCTATTTCATAATGAAACTGTTTAAAGGTCTCATTCAATGTTAAGAAATTATTGAAAGGCTTTGATATTTTTAAAAATTCAAGATTTGTGCCAGATAAAAAGAATTCCAGATCTGGGCTAGATATAAATTTCCAAATCTGGGCCAGGTATAAATTCCCAGATCGGGCGAGATATAAATCCCAGATCTGGGTCAGATATAATACCTAGATCTGAAAATTCCAGATCAACTTTGATCTGGCCCAAATTTATATATGCCCAATTCTTTGTTTGGCCAGAATTTGGAATTATATTAAATCAAGTTCTGTCCCAGATCTGTGATTTATATCTGGACCAGATCTGAAATTTAAATCTGGGCCAGATCTGAAATTTTTGCACGGGGAAATCCACAAAGTTTCATAATTTTCAAATTTTAATCTAATATCATACACCATTAACACTCTGTGTTATGTTTGCATTGCATAATAGGAAATAAAGCCTTAGTGACGTCTTCCATAGCTTTGAAAAAATCCGGAACCACGCGGTAGGCGAAGCCCCGCGGTAGGCGAATCCCCGCGGTAGGCGAAGCCCCGCGGTAGGCGAATCCCGCGGTAGGCGAAGCCCGCGGTAGGCGAAGCCCCGCGGTAGGCGAAGCCCCGCGGTAGGCGAAGCCCCGCGGTAGGCGAAGCCCCGCATAAGGCGAAGCCCCGGTAGGCGAAGCCCCGCCCCGGCAGACTAGGCCTCGGCAGGCGAAGCCCCGGTAGGCGAAGCCTAGGAAGGCGAAGCCCCGGTAGGCGAAGCCCTGGAAGCTCTCGCAAAATTGACATTTGAAGGGCAAAAAGGTACGTCACCAGGTTACAACGCATAGGAAAAGAGTGTATTATACAAGTCAAATTTCATGTCAAAGAGAGATATGATATACAATATACAAAAAAACAAAATCATGAAAACGTATAATGTGGAAATATAATGTTCTATTGTTCACGTTTCTGTTCATGGATATAAGTGTATGGTCACATTTTGAAAAATATGTGTAGTCTAAAAGAAAAATGTTTGATAAGCTTCCAATAATTTACTATGAACATGTGTAAATTGTGTAAATCTTTTAAAACGAACCTGTTCTATATCCCCCCCTCCCCGTCTATCTCTCGGTGTCTTAGTTCATGTATCAAATACAATATCGCACAAAGTGTTAATATATTACTAATAGATTATTTTACATTTTCAAACTTTTTTCTGAAGAACGCCCTTTTTCAGAGAAAGTGCTCTTTTAAAATCCTAAATACATAATCACTTGGAATAAGCACTTGGAATTTCAAAGCTTGTTGTACCGGAACGGTTCTGACCATTTGACGAATCTATAGCATTCTCTCGGAAAAAAAACCTGATGTAGAACGTCGCGTTCCCATTTAAATATTCCGAGGTGCAGAAATGAAGTGCCCTTTTATACAAAAATCAAACCCCTCTCAAAGTCCTGGCTACGGGCCTGCATAAAAAAAAAAATAAAAAAAACTATTTGGACTCATACTATTCTCCAAAAAGTCTGCTGTTTAATGTAGGCTATTTAAAAACAAAATGTTACTGCAAAATTAACAGAATGAAGCAGGCAGCTTTTAATTCATAAAGAACAGTTGGAGGTCTTAATCTGTTAATACAATATGATTTTACCCATGTTTTATGATGTAAGTGAGCAACCTAACTTTCCAAAATGTTAAAAATAAATATATCCGCTTTCAGGTATTGGCCAATAAGCAATAGTCAATACTGCCAACATTTAATAAATCCTGCTTATAACGTGTTTGCACTGTTGCATGAAGCTAGGGAGGCAAGTTGTCATTGATCAGACGTAATGCAAGTAATTATGACCATATGACTGGACATTTTCCATTCTAGTCATTTCTTTATCAGAAATTCGAAGTTTTTGTTTTTTATGAAGAATATTGTAACTGTGGACTGCATGATTGCTATAAAACAATATGAATTAAAAAAGCGTAAATAAAAAATATACCAAAAATATGAAAATTACAAATGATTATTAGGGGTGGTCAATCCTACTAGCCAGAAATGTAGGTTAAAGAAAAAAAAAGTTTTTTGAAATTTTGAATCTTCTTAGTAACAAAAAGAATATTGTAACTGTAGGACTGCAAAATCTAACAACATCGAATCATACGTTTCTTCACGAACATGATGATTAAATGACTCAAGTCGTCGCGTATATCCTACTAACGTAAAATACTACGCTCTGCAGCAAAAAATAATTTCAAATTAAAATCGGAATCAACAGGAAGGTAAATTTTTAATCATTAATGAACTTATGTCTCATTCATGAGAGAAATGCGCTCTTCAGAGATGCGTATTTTCCTTACCCCTTCCCAATGTGGGTGAAATTTGTTCCTCAGGGGCGTCGGACGCTTATACAAATTTGAGGCCAGAGCCAGTAGTTATTGACGGCCTGCAGGCGCGGATCCAGAGGGGCGCACCCGGCGCACGCTCAGGAAGAATATTCTGTATAAAGAACGCATTTATTCAGGGCCTTTTTAGAAATCTGAAGTGGGGCCATTTATCAAAAGGATCTTTCCAGTTTCCATCTCTTTCATGTAGAAGTTTTAGAAAAGCAACAAAAAACGATATCGGCTCAAAAATATGTTGAGCGGGGAAGAGGGGGAAGGAGGGGAACAACTTTACATTGACCAAAATCTAATTATGGAGAAACAGTAATTTTGGTGCCTTTGTAATAGTAATAAAAAGGACCTTTACTAAGGGGTCAAAATACTTTAGTGGGGCCGCTGGGGGTCGCGGCCCACACTTAGTAGGCCTACGTTAAAACGACCCTGATGTTTTATAGAAAGGATTTTCTGTTAATTGGCTTTAATAATTGTGATTTCTCACAAAACAATCACAATGCTAATTTGGACGTATTTTCTATGTATTTACTCGTCCCGTCCATCAGTCCATGTACACTGTCCTCACTCTGTGGTCAAGTGCATTCAGTAAATCACATAGAGGATGCACAGGCGATATGGGATATTCAGATCCCGTTTTAAAAACAATATTTTAGTACCTTTACGATTCCCCCATGGCTGACAATAAAGCTCATTTAAAAGAAAAAAAAATGATTTGAATGGTACAAAGAACCATACAGGTTACCACACAATGTGTTCTAACAATAGGCTTTAGATACCTATTACTTTTCAAATTTCTTACAAAACAATGTTTTTTTCTCTTTATGGTCATTTTGTACGTGTTTAATTTGACTTTTAGAATAACAGAGGGCGCTGTGGGTAACAATTGTATTCCCTTGAGGGCATAATTTGGCATGTTATGTTATTCTTTGTTCATTGAAAATTGTTATTGCAAACTTTTATTTTTAGCATACCATGCTTACCATCCACTAATTTTGAGAGACATAAACCGGTGTACAAGTCACTTCCTTTGTTATTGAGTTTTTTTTTTTTATTTCTAAGGAAAAAATGCTAAAACAAGGGGACTTAAATCGATCATTTCGTCATTGGAGAGGGTAAAGGAACCTTCATCAGGGGAAACTGACTAAAATTGAAGAAAATATTGTCACTTTCTCCTATTTTGGGGCAGTTCCTGCAAGTCTAGGGGCGTTTTCAAAAATTTCCTCCATATACGTTACACGCCAACCCATAGTGGTGCGTACGTAGCGCAGTTACAATAGGGCAAACTTCACCAAGGGCTGATGGTCTAGGCCCCGTTAAAAATATCCTGGCTACGCGCCTGCCTCCTCCCCTATTTTAATTATTGGACCCGGGCCTCCTGCATGGCCCCTGCTTCCGCCGCCTATGGCATGTATAAACCTGTATTTAGCATTTAATCAAGTTTACATGTGGCTTTATCTGCTAGCATCAAACTTTATTTTTTGTATATTAAATTGACTTTAATTCAGTATATATCTGGCCTTATCTGGCCAGATCAAATTTCTTTTTGTGTATATCAAATGTAGAATTGAATCAAGGTTATATTGGCTTTTTCTGGCCAAATCAAACTTTTATTTTATATCAAATGGAGCATTTAATCCACTTTTATAGCTGGCTTTATCAAGCCAGATCAAACTTTATTTAGCTTATATATCAAATTTACTTCCATAAAGGCTATATCTGGCTTTATCTGGCCAGATCAACTTGCTGTATTCTTTTATCAAGTTTTCATTATATCAATTTTATATCTGGCTTGATCTGGCCATATCAAACTTTACTTACCAAGATACAAATTCTATTGATACCAGATCTGCACTTTTTGTAAGTGTCAGTCCAATTTCAGTCTTCATAACCATTCTCACAAATTATCCAGCCCATTATTGAAATCTACTTGTGCGAATTTTATATATTGAAGAAATTTTTAAATTATATAGGCTATTTTTTCGGAAAATGGGTATCCTGAAATAAAAATAGGCATTTAAGGGTCCGACTCTTCTAATTAAAACTGGAAATAGTAACTGGTACTCACAACTCAAGAAATAATTCAATACATTTCTAAAATATTCCAGTTGTTTCTTAAAGCTATTGTGTCATATTTGTTACCAACTTAAACCAGATTTTATCAGCCTGCTATTTGAGAATCAAACCCCGGTTCGAGGGTATCTCACTGACTACCTATGGGCCTAATGGCCACATTAGTGATATAATTTGTTGCTCTGATAGGCTATTATTGTTTTTAAGCATCACGACCTTGATGTTGCTGCCAACGCTATTAACGATAAACATGTATCTGGTTTAAAGTGAACAAATTATCCTTAATGTAAACATATTTAAGTTTATGCTTTTCCATTTTTCACAACGTAAATGTACACATATTGATGTAGTGATTGGCAATTCTGTAATTTCTCGAGTGAATTTAACACATAATTTCGCAGCATGTATAGTGACTCCATCTTAAAATGTTAGTCACCGTGCATGCATATTATCTAAGTATGTTGTAAAAACATTGGGTGTGGTTATATGGTTGATATATAGGAGTGGTAGAAGGGGAGGTGTATAAGACTCGCTCTATTCTTTCTACACAGGTTTCTGTAACTTGCTTTTCTGTTTATGATTATTTCATGATTTGTTTGCAAATGGAGCATGTGGGGGGGGGGGGGATTTCTTTGTCGTGGGGGGGGGGGTTCTTTGTCTGTTTGTAAAAACTAATTTTGTTCATTCAGTCCTTCTCCACATCAGTTGTAGTCTTCAGATATTTTCTTTGTATATATGCCTGCATATATTGAAGAAGTGGCAAACACACAATTTATGAGGTATGAGGTGCGTATTGTGTGCGTATGTACATAGAACATGATTGTATGTTCAATAGGTGCAAAGTAATAAAAGAAACAAATAACCTGCAATTCATCTGCATTTCGAAATCCATCAGAAAGCTTCCGCCTTCCCGAGTTTACGTTACAAATGAGAAAAGTGAAATTTAATCGTTAAGTGTATGTAATGTGATATGTTAAAATTTAAATCCATCCAAGACCATGCAGCCATAGGTTTCTATATGCAGGTGAGAGCACATGATTCACTGGCATACGACTGTCTGTATGCAGTCCATTGCGGGTTAACTCCTAACAGTGCTGGTACTTATTTTACAGTGGGCCAGAGCAAGTAGAGTCAATTGTGTTGCGCAATGACACAATATATTATAGCACTCCTTACCTACTGAGCAACAGCACCTCTATATACATTAAGATCTCCGTAGAAATGACAGAAAAATTCCTCGTTTTTGGAAAATATCTTTCTTATCGTTTCCGTGATATGCAAAGTTGGCAATCCACTTTCCACCCAAATCACACCTATTCCAATAGGGTACTCAAAAAATTGGTCACACCACCAAAAGCGTTAAATCCACCTGTTTTTTCCAAACTGCCCATTTTGGGCTGTTTTTGACAATTTTCCAAGCATTTTTCAATCATCTCTGTTTGATATTTATGTTAAACCTTGTGCTACTTGTGCTAACAGTCCTTTTTCAGTGTATATTCCAACAGAGCCCTTTTGAAATCGTGTTCCATGCAGTAGTAGATTATAACAAGGCAAAAGGGACAATTCTCGGCCAAAAATGTTGACCAACCCTCCCAAAATAAGAAAGTATTTTTTGTTAGATTTTGGTAAACAGGTACAATTTTGCGGTTCATAATACATACCGGTAATGTATGAATTATATCAACATATAAGAGGTAAAACCCTCGGTCAGGGGCCAGAGGCATACTTGGTCATCTCTTATTGTGAGAGGTGGTCTCAAAACCCCAAAAAGTCGAGCGGTAACTTGCACTGGTAAGTTAAGTTTCCATTGAACGTTACCGTAATCAGGTAATCGGGAAATCCTCAATTTCATGGAAATCTTCAATTTTTGGAAAATCTTCATTTTTTTCGGGAAATTTTAAGTTTTCGGGAAATTTTGCAAAATTTCTCAACAATTTACAATAATTTTTTCAAACTTTTCCTTCAATTTTAGGTAAATATTTTCCCAACAAAGCATGCCGGGAAGGTGCACCGACATAATTGTGAGGCATGGGTCATGTGGGGCAAACTAATATTTGACGGCTACTAAAAAAACGAAAAATTATGTATAGCAAAACAAAATTCTTCATCTATTTTTAGTCCAATTCATACCGTTTTTGCAGTTTCGTATGCATGGTTTTCGCTAATTTTTGCCCTTGTGGTCTTGGTGGTTATGTTTTTTTTATAGTAAATTTACATTTTTGTTTCCTAAAAAAACCTCAGGTACATTGTACAGTGGCGTATTCAGTGGGGGTTTATGGGGTAACTTGTCCCCCGGCGAAATTTTATATGTAAAATATAAGTGCCGGGATATACCAGTATACAGGTATACAATATGCTATGCATATTACCCTGAGGCTGTTAGGGATATAAACTGTACAAAATAAGGAAGGTTAGATATCGCCCAAATATGGTTATGATTTTGCTCCTATAGCGAAATAAAATCTTCCGTAGGTTTTTTTAATTTACGGTGAATTTTCTTCGATTTTCAGGCAATTTCGTTCACTTTTGGTTAATGTTTTTCGATTTTGGGATTTTTCTGTTATTTTCTTCGATTTTGGGGAAAGTTTCTTCTATGTTCGGCAATTACTGGGATTCCATATTCAGGAAAATGTGCCAAATCTTTTTCAATAATATAACCGAAATTTCCACTAACGTTACCACAAATTTCCTTCTTTTTGCAATTTGTTATTAATAATTTTTCAATTTTACCTCCCATAGGGCAACTTTCCCCTGACCCCTTCTCTGCGGTGCTGCACCCCTGATCCCTCACGGGACCGCTTCCTACGACACTGCCAGAAACGCGAAATAGTCTTCTCTTCAGAAAGCTTTGCTTCGCTCCAAATTGATGTTGAGACCGGCCCCAAATATTTTTCTGCCCGGTCCTAACAAAACTAAATCTAGCACTGGCATACTGGTTCTGAGTGGATGTTATTTTTTTGTTCCAACATCATTGTTCCTTGTGCTTCGGTATGTTTATGGTCAACTACGGATAGCAAAACAAAATTCTTCATCTATTTTTGTCCAATTTCGTTTTTGCATGCATGGTTTTCGCTAATTTTTGCCCTTGTGGTCTTGGTGGTTATGTTTTTTTTATGGTAAATTTACATTTTTGTTTCCTAAAAAAACCACCTCAGGTACATTGTTTCCTAAAAAAACCACCTCAGAGACCGGCCCCAAATATTTTTCTGCCCGGTCCTAACAAAACTAAATCTAGCACTGGCATACTGGTTCTAAATGGATGTTATTTTTTTGTTCCAACATCATTGTTCCTTCAAGGTGCTACTGCGGTATGTTTATGGTCAACTAGTTGAATAGATAAACCCTCTCAGGGGCGGACGGATCAGTCGGACATTCTGGCGATCGCGCGATTGGCCGAAGGGCACGTCTGTCTTAGGACCGCTTGCCGGTATTTAAACAATGTAATAATTAAAAGTTCATAGCTTTACTGTAAGCAGGTAAGATGAGTCTAAAAAATAAAAATATTGAAAATCAAAATGTAAATATGCAAAGTTTAAACTGAGCAGGAAACGGGCAACCATTAGAGCGAACCGTGCCACTCAAGAAACACCTGCAGGGCCGAATAAATCCGTAGGCGTGGCCCATATTCTTGTGCCCCATGGGCTACTATTACAAATTCAGTATGGACCCTTTAAAAGAACTTGTTTTACGATCGGCGTCTGTTAGGCATGTCTGCATGTGGGATCTTGCAGTTTAGGTCACAGGCTTTTTGTACATGTCTGCATGTGCACTGGCAGACTGGTGAGTCATTTGACCCACCAGTTACTTCATTTGGTGCACCGTGCTATTAAACAAATTGTGATACTGGTGGGCCAATTTTGATATGATTTGGAGCGGTACTTTTTTCAGTTTTTGACCTTACGCTGCAGCATTCAAAAGATGCATGGTGACTGATGCAAAAAGGATTGGAAATGGTCACCTTATCTGAAATCGTTAGCAACAATGAATGAATGAGTTTAAGGCAGAAAAAATAATGAAAAGTGCCCATTTTATAAGAGGAAAAATACCCTGTCAGATGCTGAAAAAACGTTCATTTTTCAAATAACTATATCTGACAGTAAAATTGTAAAATTTAGTACGCACTTTGTGCTCATGCATGCTGATTCTATTTTTTACTCTACTAGTAAAAACAATTACGCAAAACTTATAATGTGAATCCCGCGTCATAGACTGACGTGCCCCGACCGCTTTCTTGTACAAAGTTCAAAACGGGCAGATGAAAAGCTTTTTCAAATATTAAAAAGTTTCCTTAGTATCTTTTTGTTGAATAAGCTACACAAACATCACTCTTACATACCTTAACAACGGTGAAGGAAGATAGTTCTCATTGGGGGCCAGATTTTATTTTTGTTCCAACAAATCTATAAACGGATAAAAATGTTTACGAACCTCTTGTATCCCACAACTATTTGTAAAAAGAGGTGAAGTAGGAAGAAAAATTCCAGAAAATGTTCCGAAAATATTCTGAAAATGAAGGAAATTTCTCGGAAGCAAAATTACGATAGGGAGGAAATTTCCCGGAAATTATCTCTTTGAAATAAGAAAAGATAGAACACATGTGATGGGAATCTGACTCTTCAAGGTCAATTTGTCAAACCTACATTATTGGGGGAGGGCCAAAATAGTACTTATCCCCCTCCTCCCCCTCCTCCCTCCCCCACCCACCTTGGCCCTGGTTCCTACGTCACTGCCTAAGAGAAGTCATGATCTGTTTTACGCGCATACACTATATGTTTTGAATTTTCACCCCTAAAACAACGCGGTCAGCGGCGACACTACGGGGCATGGGAGTCATTTGCCTCCCAGGAGATTGCTTTGCCTCCACTTTCCCCCAAACAATTTTGTAAAAAGACATATTTTGTCCGAATTATAGGGTTTTGCTACCCCCCTTCTCCATGAGACAAAATTGCCCCTCTTGTGCCCCTCTCTTGCCCCACAGAACAAAAATCCTGGCAACGCTATACTGGCTGGGGCCCATACACTGGACAACTGGATTTGTTGGCCTTCAACTGCCAGACTATACATAAAGCTTTACCTCTGCCAACCCATATTTACCCATATTTGAATAAAGACTTCAAAATCAAATACCATCCTTGGTATGTGCGAGCTACGGCAAATTTCAAATACCGAGGCACTATTGAATCGAGGTCCGGGAAAGACATGACGAGCTGAAAGACTGGGTGTAAATTTGAGCTGTTTTGTCTGTCATGTTGAATCATGGATTTTATGTAAGAAAATGATGAACATTTCCTTTTATATTTCATTTTTCATTTAATTTTTTTTTTTACAACCAAACTACATATAATTACAGAAGAGTTTTATTCACAATTATATTATAAAATTAACAAAATATGTATATACACTAGAATATATATGGTTGTGAAAAGAAGTGTTGTATAAAAACTCTGGTGAGCTTAACTGAGTACAACACTCCCAAAATACAAAACAAAAATGATAACAAATTGGTAGTACAAAACGCCCCCACCCCACGCACCAACACATACAATCGAAGCCACATGTCCCCATCCCACCCTACCCGATCCCAGTTAAAGTAATGATGTACTGGAAGTAAGGATGGAAGTATTTAACAGTAAAAGGGAATGATTCAATTATATTTTAATAAATTATATATAATTTTGAGAACCCGTTTTTGCCTTTTCGCATTATTTGGAGCCTATGTTCGCCGACGACGACGAGTGAACACACAATTACAATGAATTACTCTTGCTTTGTAATCTATTTAAAAAAGGAAAGAAGTGTACCTCTATCGGAAGATTTTCTCCATTCTCAACCAAAGAATAACTATCAGCTTTGGCCATAGCTGCATAGTGAACAGCGATATGGTTCCGCTGTGGAAATTCCAATTGGAAAAATCAACACTGAACAGATTAAATCATAATTGTGCACACAAGCAGTCTCATACTTTGTTAAAACCAATTACAACAGCACATGAAAATTGGGTTGCGGTTTTTAATCTATAGGTCAAACTCACATATGACAATTTTGTCAGTTAGCTCTAGTCAGCTTGCGTATGACCAATTGATTGGATTATTGAATATTGAGGAGGAATGCGGGGAGGAATGCTGTTGGACCAATATGCAACCTAATTTGAACCCGGACCATAGACCGGAACTTGAAAAATAGTGATTTAATCAGTCCGGGAGCATGCCTATTAATAGAAACTTCAATAACACACGAGAATATTGAAGTCATGCAGCCATTTTGTTCAGATGCTGCGATAAAATGTCATAGTTTTCTAATTTATGTACTTGAAATATTAAAAATCATTGCGTTGAAAAACATTTGAATTTTCAAAATAGCCGTTTCGCGCCCAAAAGCCTCAACAACAACAACAATTGATTACACAACATTTAACGGACAGACGCGGTAGTTACCTGCATTTTTCCATCAATCACCAGAGGTGACTGCCAGGTTCTGCTAAACAGTACCGAGGATGATAGAATACATACGGACAGACAAACATAAAGATGAAAAACAACTCAAGAAAATAATCAAACAATGACATCAGGACGTGAAGCTAATTAAAACAGCGTGTGAGGCCAAAAGGGTCAGGAGGGATGGGATGAGACGACTGGGCAAAGAGCAGCGGTGGGTGGGGGAGGGAGAAGAAAAAGAAAAAAAGAAAAAAAAAGCCCTAGTCAAGAGGGATGACCAGGTGGGGGAAAGAGGTAGAGGTTCAGGGGTGAAGGGTAACAGGAGGGGCCGGTGTGAAGGTCTAGCAGCTGTGTGAGGTGGGGTCGTTTGCGTTGATTTTCGTCACTAAGCTGGTTGTCCATGCGATGATTGAACCTGTTTCTGAGAAGGGGGACGTTAGCCCGGGAGTGAAGGTCAGGGAGACAAGTTCTGCGAGGGAGTCGCAGAGCCAGCTGAAGGGACTTGTTCTGGATGATTTGGAGTTTGGCAATGTGCTTAGAAGGAGCGTTGAAAATGGCTGGGAGGCCATACTCGAAGGTGGGGCGTGAGGAGAAATTTAGTAGAAGATAGAGTTGAAGAAGAGAACTTACACAGTTGAGCGAGGCGACGGCGGCCTTTGGAGTGAGGGGCCCTAATGTGGGTAAGCCAGGGGTAAAGTGGCTTTGAAGGAGTAAGGTACAGGTGCCCCGTGGATAAGGACCGTAGGGAACCTCTTGGCATTACCAATCCTACGATTGTAGAAGGGGAGAGAGACCGTCTTCGAAGCGTTGATTTTGATTCTCCAAGTAGAGCACCAGTTGATGATGGTGTTAAGGTCACGGTAGGATTGTACGGTAGAGACTCGTTGAGTGGAGCGAATAAACCGGGGACCAGATGGCAATATCATCAAGGAACTGAGAGAGACGGATGTTACCATGTGGGGCAGGCACGTCGTTAACGAAGATGTTGAATAGGATGGGGCTCAGACTAGAGCCTTGGGGGACCCCAGCGTTGAGAGTGTAGGTGGTGAAGCGGTACCCAAAAAAATCAGAAAAAGCAAGTCTCTTGGAGAGGAAAGAATAGAGGAGGCGTGTAATACAAGGGGGAAAGCTAGAGCGGGAGAGAGAAGTTTGTAGCGTAAACCATTGTGCCTAACAGCATCGAAGGCTTTTTCTACATCAAAAAAAAAAAAAAAGAGCAAGAGAAGGAATGTTACGATTGATGTAAGAGAATATACTTTCAGTGAAGAGAAGAAGCGGGTCAGTGGTGGATCTGTTAGGACGGAAACCGGGCTGGTAAGGGTTGAAGAGGTCGTTGCTTTCCATGTAGTCGGAAATGCGCTTGGCAAGTATCTTCTCGAAAATATTACCTAGTGTCGGAAGAAGGGTGATTGGGCGATAGTTGCGAGGGCTGCTAGGGTCTTTGCCTGATTTGGGAAAGTAAATAACTTTTCCCGACTTCCAGCTGGAGAGAAAGTAACCCAAAGAGAGAGAAAGATTGTAAAGAATCAGAAGATGGGTAAGGGAATGTACATTAAGGTTTTTAAGAATGATATAGTGTATACGATCAGGGTCCGGGGCAGTGTTGCGATTGCGTTTAAGAGCTTGGAGGACATCAATCAAAGTGATGGGGACATCCAGCGGGGAACCAGAAGGAGCGGTGGGCGTATGTGAAGGATTGAGAAGGTGAGAATTGTCATTGACAAAGTTGTCAACAAGAGTAAGCTGAGGTTGAAGAAAGGTAGGATGAAGGGGAAGTTGTTAAATGTTACACAAGGTCAGGTTAAGTAGATCAACCTTAGCTTGGATGTCATAGACAAAAGAGGGGTCAGTGAGAGAGGCTTTGAGAGGTGGGATAGTGGACAAAGTACGGGAGCCAGAAGGCGATTTGAACTTATTCCAAAACTTCATGGGTCCTTGGTGTGAAGAAGAGCTTGACAGGCAACCTCCCACTCTGATTTCTTGTGCAGTTTGATGGCGATGATAATTTTGTAGCCAAGAGAGTTGATACGGGTTTTGACATGGGGATTGGGATGGTTTTGATGTCTCCGTAGGCGACGTTTATCCTGGATGAGGGCGAGTATGTGGCGAGGAAGGGGTGAGCGATGAGGACGGGTGGTAAAAGTAGGGATGCACTGAGATATTGCAGATTGGATATTAGAAGTGAGTATGGAAATCTGTTGATCAACCTCTTCAGCTGTATGGGAAGGGTTGTAGGAAAGGGGAGTAAAGAAAGATAAGATCAGAAATTGACCCAGTCGGTTTTAGAAAAGAGAGGAATATCCTTGTTGTAAAGAGGGCCAGGCACTGACTGGAAGGACAAAGGGTTGGTAGAGATAAGAATAGGAAAATGATCACTGTTAAGGTCATGGCAAGTAATGACATTTTGAAATAGAGGAGTAGCATGGGAGTTAACAAGGACGTAGTCCAGGATAGAGGTGCTGCCCGAGGGCTGCTGATAAGTTGGGTGTCCATAGAGATTAAGGATAGAGTGTGTAGAAGGTGTGATGGCACGAACAAGAAGGTTGCCGTTCCTGTTGGTCTTGAAGTCACCCATGGAAACATGTCTGGAGTTAAGATCCCCAAGAAGAAGGCTTGGAAAGGGGGAGTTGAGTTTAGAGAGTAAAAGAGAAGTATCCAAAGTAGCATTAGGCGGGCAGTAAACAGTGGTCAGAAGGAAAATACTGTTGGAGGAGGGAGAGTGAATCTGAATAGTGAGGGTTTCATTGCAATTGGGCATGGAAGGAGTGGCAATGAGGGTAGCGGAGATAGAGGTTTTGACGAGAAAAGCTCACCCCCATGGGAAGGATTTCCTAGGGAGGGATGACGGGCGGCATGAAAGAAGTTGTAGCCGCGGATGCTGAAGTTATAATCCTGGGAAGTTTAGTCTCATTGATGGAGAGAACATCAATGTTGTAGTGACGAAGGAAATGAGCTAGAATGGGTTTGGAGTTACGGAGGGAACGAATATTGATATGATTAACATTAGTATATATTAAAAAAAGTGGTAGAACGAGTATTAAGCGGATAGAAAGGACAATAAGTCCTTTCTATCCGCTTAGAAAGGACTTATTGTCCTTTCTATCCGCTTACTACGGATAGGTAGTAAGCGGATAGAAAGGACAATAAGTCCAAATAAGTCCAAAAGCCTAGTTCTGTTGTCTATTTTATCAAGTATTTCGAAAACGGCGTGGTGAACATACCAAATGAGAGTGGAAAAGTTGTAGCCATGACAGTAATGAAGGTATTTTCACGAGTTTTAAGTTTCCTCTATCAAAGATTTTTCTCAGACGTATTTCAAATTTGAAAAATGTAACATTGCATAAGGCTTTAACGTTAGGATAGCAAAGGATCATGGGAAATATCACAAAGTGGCGGCCTCCATGTAGCAAAATGTTCCATTAATAGGCATGCTACCGGACAGATAATAACATCCTTGCAATGTAGGTCTATGATCTCAAGAATCATAAACCTCCCAACTTTCAGTTAATTGTTAAAGCCATGATTTTAAAACATAGAATAACCATTTATTTCTGTCGTAAATTTCTACACAAAATTAAGTTTACGATACGCTCTGTCTGACTGTTTAGGAATACTGAAAATGTTTAAAAGATTTAGATAATTGTGTAGCAATTCAAGTTACACGAGTCAAGCAATCCGAGCCCTATTCTTTCAGGTGTGTAGGCAATCATTTTCTCGATAATATCAAGTATTATATGGTGGGTGAGGAGGAATTCGGACAGGGGCATAAGAAGTGTCACCTCTCAGGGGACAAACAAAACACATTACAAAATAAAATTGCCGAATCAAATTTTCTTCAAACATTACTGTTCATCAAGAAATCTCCTTCAATTTTGGAAATTTTCGGGAAATGTTAATAATAGTTACAGACCTTTCCAAATCGAGCTTGGCCGAACGTGATTTCATCAGTACTTCCACCAATCAACTTTTGGGGGAATGTTTCCATTGTTTCCCAATCAATCAGGTACAGTTTTGCAATTTCGGTTTACTTCTTCCAAAGAGGATTGGAAACCGGCGGTAAAATCCTTCTTACAAAGAGGGACTTTTACCGCCTACCGCCCCCCTCCCCCTCAATCCTCACCGTATCTTATTCAAAAAATTATGTCTATCGTTAAGAACTGAAGAAAAACAGATGATCAACCTCTTACTGTCTTAAGAAAATCATTTTTATTTCCAAAAAAGAGCTTGATGAGGAAGTTATCTACCATCTACCATATCTGTCGCATGAATAATATAAACATTCAGATTTTGTCTACGCTAGTACACCAGGACCGAAAGACTTCGAAATATTGGGGGCCAAGAATCACATCGAATGGGATTAAAACATACATGCTATAACCATGACCACCTACCCCCTTCTTATATACACCTGTCCGAACCGAGTTTAGCCGAACGTGATTTCAACGGTACTTCGACCATTCAACTTCAGGGGGAATTTTTCCTTTGTTTCCCAACCAATGAGGCAGTTTTGCAATTTTGGTTTACCTCCTCCGAAGAGGATTGGAATCGGTAAAATCCTCTCAAAGGGGAAATTTGATCCCTCCCCCTGCCCCCCCCCCATCCCTCACCGCATCTTATTCAAAAAATTATGTCCATCGTTAAAAACTGAACAAGATACAGAAAAGATGCTCAGCCTCTTAAAAAAATCTTTTTTATTAACAAAAAGTAGTTTAATGAGGATATTATCCATATCATGCATCTACTACTGTTGCATAAATAATAGAAATATTCAGATGTTGACTACACCAGGACCGTATGAGACCTCGAAATATTGTGGAGGGGGGGGGGCGGCAAGAATCAGATCGAATGTGTATGAAACATACATGTTATATACTCATGACCCCCTCACACACACACACACACACCCATACATGTTTGAAGTCCCAATCGAATTGGTGCATAGATCACAATTTCACAACCCACTGTTATTAACACTCAACGTTGTCTTTTTTATGGCCTGTAATATAGTACATACCAACTGGTGAAACACAAGTGTCTTCCAATCGCGGACCACATCCACATATAAGATAGCAATCGGGGCCATATATACATATCATGATTATTAAGCAATTTATGGTAAAAACAATACAGAAAATTGTCTCACATATTTCTGTATTAACTGTCACAACAAAACAACACGTTTTGAAAAGAATATAGTTTGTATCACAAATAGCTTATAGTGTATATTGAGGATAATGCAAGTATCTTCCAATCGGGGACATCATACACTCAGTACATACTAACCAGAGACAAACAAGTGTTTTTTTTATATTTGTTATCAGAGACTATATACACATATAACATACTAATCGGGGACCCCGAAACAAACAATTCTGGGAAACAAATTACAACAAACTTATTTTCATTTACATAAAAACTTATTTTCATATACTTCTTAAGAACTATTATAACATTTTAAAGCATAAAATAGCTGGTTGTATTAGAAATATTTTCGTACATGCTAACTGGGGATACGTCTCTTCCAATTGGAGACAGTATGCACATAAGGTAGGAATCAATGTCATATATCAAAAGCAATTTTCAGAAACTAACTTACGATTTGTTTTTCTTACTTTTGAGTACTATACTTATAGGTCTTTGACGTTTAGGTCTTTGATGTTTTTGGAAATGGCATAAACTGAAATACTGCGTAGGTCTCAAGTGCTTTTAACCAGTAAATAAAAACACACAAAACACATCAATCGGGGTCATAATAAAATGGAAAATAGATAATTAAAATTTGCATTACTTTTACTTCGCTTTTTGTAATAAAAAGTAGGGCAATTTTGAGCTGCTGCATGAGCTTATAAGTAAGTCAATATATTATTTCTGGAAAAGAATATAACTAAACAACCAGATCAAACAATGCTCCATCAAATTACAAAAGGGTTGCAAGACTGGGGGCATCAAACAGGTAGACCTTAATTTATAACAAAGTTTCTCAGTAAGAGGTTATGATGGGGAAATCGGTAGGGGTGAAAGGATATTTCCATTGAATTGGGAGATACTATGTAATGTCTTAGATCATAATTAATAATTGGGTTCACCGTAGCATACCCTTTAGTCATAAGGAGAACCTTTTAAGGAACTAAGCGAAGACATGATGATATCAAGCAAAATGGATAAAAACACCTCTGCAAGATACTTGCAATACGTTCTTTCCCATCTCTCACCCCTCTCAAGAAAAAAACAAAACACGAAATGTTTCAAAAAATATACATAAATGAGAAAATAAATCAATGAAACAATAGAAAAATAAAGCAAAACACCCAGAAAACATCAGTATTCAAGTAACACAATGTTTATTTGAAACGTCAAAAAGTAGCCAAAGTAATTCACGTTTGAAAACAATATTAGATAAATCCTGAAAATGAAATTAAGTAAGCTTCATTCTTCAGTGCTGCCCTGGTTAGATTTCATTCATTCCGACATGACGATGTTCCAATGCCATGATATTCTAAACTATTCTTCACGTATTAGTGAAATTAAATCCACTATCGGGCCATGAATGCTCATTATGCTGGTACTTATACCTAACTTCCTTAAAATTAGTGGATGAGATCTCATTATGCTGGTACTTATACCTTGTTGGTTTTATTTGGAGGAAACCATGTAATATACCATCAAAAAAGCAAAATAATTTCATCAAAACCGGTTAAAAACCTGTTACAATAAACTATGAAGAACACCTACGTACTTCCTTATGTTAACTAATTGTTTTTCAAAACTTCACCAACGTTATTTTAATGGCAGCAATTAAATATGACAAAATTGTCTTTAACCTCCATCACAAGCCAAGTATAACATAGCAGGAGTAAACATCCGATGATTTTCAGTGAACTGACATTTTAGCCAGAAATTTGATGTATTACATAGATAATTTTCAGCTGTCCTCTCTCTCACAAATCAAAACTTTTTCATACATTAAGATTACTTCAACTTTAAATACCAATAACTTGCTAATTGAAAGACTTTTGCTGTTCAGAATTTAAAGTTACTATCCGATGCATACATCTCTATCAGTCCGTATGTCTTTAACCACTGAACATACACTTATGAGAAACAACAAAAAACCAAGCAACTTTAGAATTGACATGAAAATTACGCAAGATTAAAAACTTAAATTTGTGACAAATCAGTGTTACTAGCGTTTAGCACAAAATCTCATCTAGATCAATTGCTGCTTATCTGCTAGTCTTTTAACATTTCCCCAACTAAATATGACAATTGTTGAACAATAATGCAATGTGATGGATTCACACGAATTTTTGCTTTTTTGAATTTGAAAACAAATATTTCTTTCAACTCTGCTTCTTTATCATCCTGCTCACATTTGAGTCAGACTGAATTTTTCTGCCTAGCTAATGTAAAAAAAAAAGGTTCAGAGCTCGCCTGAAGTTGCTTTGTTCCTTCAAGCAATTAAACAGTACCGTTATTGTAAGTCTTATTTATATAATTTGTTATGCAATTACACAAACAAACCTTCATTGGTTTGAACATAAAACATGAAATGTTAAAATTCCTACAAAGCGCATTTATAGTAATGTTTCCAATAAATATGTTGTACTTTCGTTGCAATACAGCTATGTCATTTTTTGTATAGAAACAAACATCACTACCATGAATATTTTAGCTGAAATTGTTACCAAGTTAAAAATTCCTAAACTGCTAAATCTATTATTCAGCTTTTGAAAAATGGTTACATATTTTGCTTGTGGTCTTCACTTTTGCAACTTTGAAAATAGTACACATGATCTTGTACTAATTATTTTGCTTAAATCTTAAAAGTTAAAAACTAAAACTCACAATAATATTGATTTAAAGGTATAGTTTATGGACAGGTGACAACACAATGAGCTTGTATGCTTTAAAACATACTTAATCTGTCTTTTAAAAGTATTTTTTATGAGAGAAGCTGCCTGCAGTGAACAGGAATTGAATATTATTAAAACTTCGACCCAGATTTAAGAGTATAGAACTCAATTTAAAACCTTTGCTATTTTGAAATTTGGGAAAGAAGTAAAAAGAATTACATTAAGAATTTTAGCTTATCCTTTTCATATATCATCACTTATACAAATTTTTGATTTGCAATAATGCAAAAATCTTTAGTGCTATTCTGACCATTTATTGACTGTTCGGCTTAAAACTTAATTCTCTTTCATCGAAAGGAAAATCAATACCTGTCCACATACATTCCCCTAATGAAAAGTCAAGATGGAACCTCTTTCTACAGATCTTTGCCCCTGGCCTTCTTCACAAAATGATTTATGATATAATCTTTCACATTAGTCCACTTTCTAGCCTTTAAAAATTTGTTAGTCCTCAGGACCTCCATAATAACTGCCTTTCCAGGCAACCTGTTCAGTGCGATGTCTCGTTTATCCTTAAACGCACACACGTTCTTCAAATTCAGGGAACATGGGCCAACCAACTTGAATACCAAATTTTTGCCTGACTATAGGTCAATGCTATTTGTGGAGATAGTACGTCTGGATTCATAGATCTAGATCTGAAAAAAGGTTAGAAGTACTGCACAGCAGATTAATACAAATTGGCCGATTCATATGTGTATACTACTAGGCAAAACTATCACAGCAATTTGTTTTGATGCTCTTTGTACTAATAATAAGACTTCTGGAAGGGGCAATGAGCCACTTCTATGGGTTTTCATCTAAAGTGGACCTGGGGAGGTAGAATTGTCAAAAAAACAAAAGCAAATTCAGTCACAAATTGTAATTTTTTGGGAGCCCAGGGCTTACCTACGTAGGAACTTATCTGGTATGTGAGTCAATGACACAATTAGTCTTCTAGATTGGTGGATGAATAGTATAAGCCGAATAATTAGCACAGTAATGGTGATCTTAAAAACATTGATCCATGTGTAGCATAAGCCGAAAGGGGCACGTTTAAGTTGCTAATGGTGTGGTAATAGTAATTTTTAGCATAAAGTCAAAGTTATTCTATTCCCATTGTAAAATAGTCAAAAAAGTCATAAGTATATGGTTGGCTGTGATGGAACGATTGACATTAGAGGTATATGTTGTTACATTTTCAATATGACAACACAGTAAAGGAGTGTACCATCTGACAACTCTTCACTGCTGGAAAGTAGCAATTATCCATTGATTTATTCCCTCACGTCAGTGGTGTGCAAAGGGGTAAGCAACCCTTAGAAAGGGCTAACTTTAAATAAAGGGCCCAGGTACCCTTTACGACACAATATTCAGACATGCCAAAACAAATAGAAATCACTAGGTGATCAGGTATTTTCAGATGTACTTTTTTGTAAATCCCTGCTTGTTACTTCCTATAGTGAGCGCCCAACAAATGTTGGAAATAACAAACAATAAGAGTGTCATCCTCACGTTTTCTGTTAAACAACATAACCTGTGCAAGGGTTATTTCATTAAGATTCTTCCATGATAAGAGGATTTCAGATTCATTTTCCGGATCTCTTATTCTTTTTTTTCTTCCTGAGCAATTTTCTTCAAGTAAGTCGTAAGACACAGAACATATTCTGTCAGTGGGAGACATTTTGGGTTGTTCGCTTCCATTCTTTAAGTGTGCGATAGGCATGACCACAAATGTCTTCATTCCATTTCAATTCAAAAAGTTTAACGAACCTTGCGCATTGAATCACAACATTTTCTTTCCCATTTTTCAGTGTATCACCTTTCATATTCAAAGCACAAATCTTTAAAGTCTGGCCAATCTTTAATGCTAATGAAAGTATTTTGAACAAGTGTGTGTCATTATCAAAGCCTGCTACGTTCTTTACAGCTTTTACCACATCATCATAGTGCACCGGATGCAGCAAGTCTGCTCGTGTCATGCTTGGCTCATTACACACCAATCAAGCTTCAATCAAAAGTCTTCCCATTTCTCTCAGCTTTGCTTTCATATGGGTCTGTTGCTCTCTGTCAAGACCTAACTTCATAAAGAGCTTATCAGCAAGCTTAATAATCATCCTTTCCCTCTTTATACAACGTGACACGTTATCACCCCTTAGCTTGCTCAAAACTTCTTCAACCTGTTTGTTTGGTTGAGTAGTAGGTAAAAACATACTTCTATTTTTTACCATTTGTTTTTTCTGTTGTTCTTGACCATCATCAGCAAATTCACTCAAAGGCATCATTAAGTGGGAAGATGCACGAGCGTCCAATTGGAATCATCTGATTGTAGCATCCTGAGATGGGGATATGCAGAAGTGTCTACATCGAAAGGATTTGATGGTGGCACAATGTTTAGTTTAGTTCTATTAAGTCATAACTACTGTACTGGCTGTCCTCTGACTCCTCATCGGACTCCTCATCTGACTCCTCATCTGACGACTGCATGGCAAAAACAGATGAAAGAAAGCAAGGTTGTAAGGAGCATGTCATTTATAAAGGACCAACAGCATATCTAAAAAGCTGCATATCTACACCTTTTCTGACCAGAAAGTGGTAAAAAAATATTGAAAGTAGAAGTCAGATCAAATAAAATAAAAGATTTATTTCATTTGCTACATATGATGAATTTGTGAACAGATAATGTTGTTAAAAGACGGTGAGGATTACAAATTTCAAAGACTGTGGCTAGGCTCATATGGATGAAAAGAGTGATGGCTGATTAAATGTTTAGATCGTTTCCTTTCATTTTGAATTAATAATGCAGGAAGTTGAAGAAAACCTAAAATCTTTCAATTTTGTTCTTCAAATTATATCACTGCTGATTTAAGATTGCCTTTTGTAACTACCATTTCAATGGCGATATGGCTGTTCAAAATGTTGGTAGAGATAAGACATATGAAACCATTTATACACCAACTGGAGACACAAAATGCTACAAGATACTTTAGGAAGATTACACATACGAAACAGATCATACACCAACTGGAGACACTATGTACTAGAACCTGCTTAAGGATGATAACACCCATGAAATTAATCATACACCAACTGGGGACACTGTGTGCTATAACTTATTTTAGGAAGATAACACATATGAAACCAATCATCTACCAACTGCGGATACTATGTGCTAGTACCTACTTCAGGAAGATGACACACATGAAATTAGAAACCAATCATCAATGGGACACCAAACTTTAGAAGATAACATGAAATTGTGCTAGAACTTATTTTAGGAAGATATGAACCAAACCAATCATGTGCTAGAACCAAATGGGAGATAACACATATGAAATCAATCTACACCAACTGGGGAACCTAAATTATTTTAGGAAGATATAGAACCAATCATACGCAAACTGGGGACACTATGTGCTAGAACCTAATTGAGGAAGATAACACACATGAAATCAATCATACACCAAATGGGAACACTATGTGCTAGAACCTACTTTTTGAAGATAACACATATCAAACCAATCATATACTAACTGGGGACACTATATTACAACCTACTTGTTGAAGAGAACACATATGAAACCAATCTCACATCAACTGGGAATACTATGTGCTAGAACCTACTTTAGAAAGATTACAAATATGAAAACAACCATATTAAGGTATATTATACATTTATATATCTTGCTGAAGATAACAACACCTTCTATTTTCAAAATGGATTTCTATTGTCAAAATGGACTGAAGCCTTCCCATTACCCTTTTTTGGTACTTAATATACTCTGTCCCAGAATAGCAAACAAAATTTAGTTAGCTATTCTGGTACGGAGTTTTTTAACTACCAAAAACGGAGTATAATGGCAATGTGAAGGCTTTATTCCAGTACATTTTGACAATAGAAATCCATTTTCAAAATAAAAGCTGTTTAACACGTATGAAACAATCAGATACCAACTGGGAACACTATGCGCTAGAAACAACTTAAGAAAGATAACACATATGAAACCAATCACACACCTACAAGGAACACTATGTGCTAGAACCTGCTATGGGAAGATAACACATATGAAACCAATCACACACCTACAAGGAACACTATGTGCTAGAACCTGCTATGGGAAGATAACACATATGAAACCAATCATACACCAACTGTGGACACTATGTGCCATTACCTACTTTAGGAACAAAACACATATGAAACCAATTATACACCTAATTAGGACACTATTTGGTATATAGTGCCCAGAATCAGTACACTTGCACTAAACTTACAAATGATGAACACAAAACAAAGTGGGGACCATATTACAAAATGAAATTGGCAAATTTCTTTGTATTTCATTCATAACTGAAATTTAACAATGCCTAACCAAGAGAAAAATTCCTGTTAAGATCAGTTGGGATTTCAAACTGGGATAAACTGGTCCCATCTTGGACTGAATATTTCCAACTGGGATGAACTGGCCCCAGCTTGGATTGAACAAATTCAGAATTGGGATTAACTGGGCCCGACTAGCATTTAACATATTCCAGACCAGTTTATCCAGGTTGGGATTTTCCAAAACTCGGTCATAAACATTCCAAGTTGGGACTAATGGGGGAAATGATAACTGGAATTTTTTCCTGGGAAATGATAATTTGCCTGCAAAAATGTAATATCATGTACTCAATTTGTATGATGTTCTCTGCAACAAACCGAATGACAATCTTGATTGGTAAGGTATGTATTTATAAGATCTATACCAGAAAGTCAACCAGTAAAACTTTTGGCAAGTGTAATACATGTGGTTATGTGAATGCAATATAGTAAGTATTATGTTTAAAATTTCTTGTTGCTATTTTCAAGTAGCATCATTTTGTCAAAGAATTTTCAGATATTGTCTTACCTGTTCCAAGTTATTTGTCTACAGCTCTCACTTTTTCTTGGACTTCTCCTTCTCCTTCTAGTTCTTTCTCATCTCTTACTTGGACTTCTCTTCCCATATCTGCTTTTTCACATATTTTTATTTGCACTGGGTCTTCTGCTGCAGATTCTTCCTCATATTCTTCTTGGACATCTGCTACTTCTGGTTCTCTCACTTGGTTTGGATTTATGCTTGATACTGGTGCTCTTTCTCCTCCTACACTGTCTTTGTCTTCTTCATTAAATGTATCAATATCTGAAAAATCAATAATAATAGATTTTAACATACAGTATTATTGTTAAAATTTAAATGTATACAAAGACAACATAGCACACTATGTGCTAGAACCTACTTTATGAAGATAACACATACAGACATATGAAGCCAATTATACACCAACTGAGGAGACTGTGCTATATTCTACTTTAGGAAGATAAGACATATGAAATCAATCATACACCAGCTGGGGACACTATGTGGTAAAACCTACGTTAGGAAGATAACGCATATGAAATGAATGTGATAGAACCTACTTCAGGAAGATAATACATATGAAACAGATCATACACCAACTGGGACATTATGTGCTAAAATCTACTTTAAGAAGATAACACATATGAAATCAATGATACATCTACTGGGGACACTCTGTGTTAGATCCTACTTAAGAAAGATAACACATATGAAACCAATCAAACACAAACTGGGAACACTATGTGCTAGAACCTACTTCAGGAAGATAACACACATGAAACCAATGATACACCAAGAAGGGATACTATGTGCTAAAACCTACTTTAGGAAGATAACACATATGAAACCAACCATATTAAGATATGTAATAAATCTATAATGGATTAATCACACACCAAATTAATGGGAACAATAGAATCTAATGTACAACCTAACACAAGTAGGACAAACGTATCACATACCAACTGTGGACACTTTGTGCTAGTACTTAGATATCTTATAGATATAGAATATATTGATGAAGTACCAAATTGGGACACAATGAGGTAGTACCTTTGGTACAAGCTGACACATTTGGGTAAATGTATCACCTACAAACTGTGGATACTATACGGTACTACTGCCTAAAAGCTTCACACATTGAGGGATTGTTAACACACAAAATGGAGAAAGTAAAAAACCTAATAATTACAAGAGCCGAAATATAATATGCAGTAGTGTGTTACTACTACCATAGAAAAATCATACATTTAATACAGAAATATTACATACCAACTGTGGACCCTATATGCTGCTACATAAATCTTTCACAAATATACCATAGACAAATTACTTACCAACTGTGGGCACTATGTAATAGAACCTACTGTAGAAGCATAACACATATTAACCCAATCTTACACCCAATGGAGACACTATTGGTTGATTGATTAATTGATAGGGCTTAATGACACCAACACAACGAAGGTCAAATTGTGCCTGTGAGGTCAGATTATTCTAGAGGTAGGAAAAAAAGAAAACAAGGGGGATACAGAAAAACAAGAGTACTGAAAGTCAGAAAGCTGGGATCGAGAGAGGAGGTGCATGGGTGAAGGTGGAGAGGAGGACTAAATATGGTTGTAGAGGGAAGCATGATGAAGGAAGGAGATAATTTTATCTGAAGGTATTTTTTTTTTTTTTTTGGGGGGAGAACTCGGCAATTGAGTTGTGGGGAGCGAGGGAAGCTCTAGGAAGGTTGTACAGGGAGCAAGCAAGGAGAATGTGATGGACTGTGAGGGTGCAATGGCAATTGTTGCAGAGGGGTGGGGAGCTAATAAGGAGGTGGGAGTGAGTGAGGTGGGTGTGACCTATTTTAAGACAGGTAATATGAACGTTATCGACACGAGAGAGGATGTGGGTGGTGGGTATGATCGGAATGGTGCGATGGATGACGTGGAGTTTGTTACCAATTTGGGAGCCCCATAAGGTTTGCCAGCGATAAGAGGTTTGATGTCAGAAAGGGTTTTGGGCAAGCTTAGATACTATTGGGAAGATAGTACCCAGAATCAATACTCGCACCAAATGTAGAAATGATGAATAACGAACCAAATGAGGACAATAAAACAACCCCAAATATCTTCTAATTTCATCCACATTAACTTTTACAATTGAAATTTGATCATTCTCAAAATATCTTTTGCCTACATGTTATGTAGTGATTTGAATATTGATGATGTCCACGACAACAAGCCAAATGAACATTTACAGTACCTTGGTGAAATTTGTATTTCTCAGATTTAAAACTGAAAATTGACCCCTAAAACTTGCAGTGAAAGATGCATGCGCTTATGTGAATGCAACATATAAAGTATTATGTTTAAAATTTCTTGTTGAATTTTCCAAGTTGCATCATTTTGTCACGGCTGGTAATTTCGGAATTAAGCCAGGTTTCAGTGTTGATAATGACATCTGGGTCTTTTTCTTTGATAAGACTTTCCACGGAGGCCGTCTTGTTTCGAACACTCTGAAAGTTGATAACAAGAAGTTTTAGAACCTTCCTTTTTTCCCTTTTGGGATTTGTTTTCAGTTTGACATCGGGATGGTGGTTGGACCCCGAGTCAAGGCCAGAAGAACAATTTTGAAGTGGCTCATATGAGTTAGTGCAGTTGATGGAATTGTTAGTTGAGAAGAAACAATCAGAGAAGTTAATGAAGTCGCAAGTGTCACACACCCAGGTACAGCTAGAATGCATGAGATTGCTGCATTTTGAGTCGTCAATGCTACAGCACTTAGTGTGGATCCATAGATCACAATTGTCACACTGTACTGCTTTTTCGGATCTCCTACACTGGAGTCCACACAGGCCACAAGGTGCCAAACATTCCGAACAAAACCAATCATCAGATGATGATGCAAGAGTATTGTAAGCTGCATTACTAATGCCTGCACACTAACTATGAACCCACGAGTCACAATCATCACAACAAATACCGTTCTGGTTATTTTTGACAGATTTGTTGCATTGTTTGCAAGGATATTTTGGGGAGGGTCCAGGATTGCTTTCAATATCACCAGAAAGGGTAAGGAGTAAAAGGAGTAATTTTCTTCTGCGTGACTTAAATTTTGACAATTTCCAACTTGATTTGTACGAATGCAATTGCCCATCAATACAAAGATAAATTGCAAGTGAGTGATTTGAATAATCACTAGAGCTAAACAAGACATGGTAACCAGTTCCTGGGGCGTTTAGAGGCAAATTTGATGCCTGAGATGAATGAGGTTGTGACGAATACAAGAAGTTTAGAGAGTCAGAGACTCGGGAGTATGTTTTCAAGAATAGTACAGGGAAGACGAGGTTGTGAGTGAAAACAAAGATGATTGATGGCAAGAAGAATGAATATACTTGAAAAACAGGAAATACAGACAGGTAGAGCAAATAAACACTGTAATACAGAAAAGAATATGAATGGAATGACGTAAAGAAAACAAACAATAAACTTACTCAGGTCTCAGGATTAATAATGTTCCGATCACCGAAAAAAAAAGGTGGAAATAGTAATAATACAAATAGTGTTAGGCTATATAACATTAGGTTCACACCCGTTACGCAAAAATAAAAAAAACACAAAAACTGCATTAATAATAACAAAAACAAACAGACAGGCAATGAAAAGCACGAATAATCTGCAGAAACGTAAAACAATAAAATATATCTAAGTGGGGTAAGAAAAATCCACAGTTAAGAGGTAAAATATCCAATAAATAAATCTGGTTGTGAAAAATACGTCTGCACTCAACTTTGCACGCTCTAATCTCCTTGTACCCTGCCCCCCCCCCCCCCCCTTCTCCCTTTGATTCATACGCCACTATAATGTTGGAGTATATTTTTATTAAATTGACGTTTATTTATGTGTAGAAACCCCTTTACCCTTTACTTTTTATTTTAGCTGATTACCAGGTTACAAATCATAAATAAAGATATTCATTGCAAACTTTAAGTCTATATGAAAACCTTATTCTCCGTATTGTGACTTAAAAATCATTCATTTCATATAAAAAGTAATATCAAAACGGCCTTTACAACTATTCACCGTATTTTAAGTTATAACAAACCGTAAACTAAAAATATTCATTTTTGTGTGAATTGATATCGAAACGTTATTTACAAACCTTTTGCTCATTACAAACTGTGTTCTGTGTAAACTCACATGACAACATTATTCTTCAATTTTTTAACTGATAACAGACTGTTAGTTTAGAATATTAATTTCTGTGAGAATCTACGGAATGACGATAACCCTTAAATAAAAATATTCATTTCTGAATGAAAATGATATGAAAACGTTATTTATAACGCTTTTCAAAGTATTCTAACTGATACAAAATGAAGAAAAAATCATTTTTGTATAAAGTTACATCGAAACTGTAATCATAACCCATTTCACGTTTTTGAACTCATTACAAACCGTAAATTACAAATAATAATTTCTTTGTAAATTTAAAAACGTTACTAAGATTATTTAATTTTGTGTAAATTTATGCAATAAAACTTTAGGCTATCATAGCCCTTTTCGCCGTATTTTAACTTATAACTAACCGTAATTTAAAGACATTCATATCTGTCAGTCTGTGTGAATTGATATCGAAACTTTATTTAATAACCATTTCACCGAATTTAAGTTCCTTATAAACCTTAAAGAAGAAATATTAATTTATGTGTAACTTTACATGACAACATTATTCACCGTCTTTTAATTGATAAGAGACTGCTGAGTGGCAGACTATCTATTTCTGTGATAATAAACGTGTATAAACGATAACCTTTTCCACCGTATTTTGAACAGTTTAAACTGATAATAAGAAATAAGCATACATTTCTGTATATTGAAATTACATCAAATCGGTAATTACAACCCTTTGCACGTTTTTGAACTTATTGCAATCCGTAAATTGAAAATACTCATTTCTGTGTAAATTTACACTATTACATTGCATTGTTTACCATATTTTAAAGGCCATCTATCGTGATTAACTGTGGCGGCGTCAATTCATTCCAAAAGGGTACTGATTGGGCTATTAATGTAAGTGCACACTAAACCATTATGTTTCTACCAATCAAAACACAGGATTTGAGTTTCATTTACCTCGTAACATTAGAGACGACAACTGGCCTTTAACCGATTAGCCGACAGACTGACAGACTGTTAGTTGAGAATATTCATTTGTGTGAAAACTTACGTTAACACCACAACCCTTTTCACCGTAGTTTAACTGATAACAAAACATAAATCAAAATATTAATTTTTGGATAAATTTATATGAAAACGTTATGTGCAACGCTTTTCACCGTATTCTAACTGATAACAGACTTTTTATGAATTAAAAAGTTAAAGGAAAAATTATTTGTTAACCAGACTTAAATTTTTATGAATTAAAAGTATTATTGGTATTTTAACTAATTACAAACAATAAATTATTTGTTAAAAAACGTTATTTACAAAAATATTTATTTATTTGTAAATTGATATAAAAACGTTATTTCAAATTTAAATTTAAGAATATTAAATTAAACCAAGGATTATTGTGTAATTTTTTCGAAAATTGAAGATAATTCCAAAATTTAAAACATTTGGTCCAAAATTGAGAAAATTGAAGATTGAAGATTATTTGTTCAATTAAGGTATTTGGTCAAAATTGAGGATTTGTGGTGCAAAATCTCTGTTTTCTACGATTCATTTGATCAAAGACGGCGATCCCGGGGACTGGGGACATGTCTCTCCCAATTATTTTGTTGGGGGCGAATATGCTTATGTTCCCCTTGAAAATAAAGCCTTATATCAGTATATAAAGCCTATTTTGTGTGGGTTCGCTACCCCCTCCCCTTCAAATGTTGAAAAGAAATCACAACCACTGACTGCATTTGACATTTCAATTAATTTTTTATGGTTTTGTCAACATCTGGGGGCTACGGCATTTTAGTGAGGGCTTAGACTAAGATATTGTAGAATGAAACTTTTTCCCGCAATCGGGCGAGCAAGACGACAACGTTACTCGACCTGCCGACGAGATTTTATACGTTGAACTTTTCAAAATTAGGAGCATTTTCCGAATAAACGGCATGTTTTTTCCCGACAAAAATTTCAGAAAATCATTTCTGGCGGATGCTGCACCCCAAAGGTGACGCCCTGATTTAAAAAAAAAAAAAAACTGTCTTCCTTCTTCGGCATATTTTCGTTGATGAATATCATGTATCGTCTAATTACAACTTGTTCTGAATTGAATTTGTCATTTTAAAAGGGTCATTATACACATATATGAATTAGGCGCGGATCCAGGAAGTATCCTCTGCACTAAGTCCGTTTTTATCTCATCACCCACATATACATAAATGTGGGGATGAGATATTGTAGTCACTTTGTTGTATAGAGGGATTTTATCACGTGACTTTAACTCAACTGGGAGCCATGATTTTGAAGGGAAGAGCTTTGCGCGTTGAGTATTTCACACGTCTGGTATTAAAAACACGCGCTGGGCATTAAAACACGTGCTGGGTATATAAACACGCGGTAGTTAAAATGAATTGACCAGATGAATTAATTTTTAATATAAAATGTTATTTTAAAGAAAAAATTACCCTACTAAGCACTTTAAATAATCTTAACCAGTGGATTCTAAATACGTCTATTAGTTAGTGCAACCAACAGCACAGCAATATTCTGGCATACAATTACAAAGTAATCTTATATAACAACATGCAAACGTATGTGAGTACATCAGATGGCAGTCTACTCCACAAAATGGCGATGTAAACAAATTCATGTGACCTCATGACGTCAGCTGAAACATCCTTATAGGCCATTGAACTAAATATACTATATACCACTGGAAGGTGCACGCGTACTAAAAATATGTTGGCATATAAGTTTTGTTCGCAAAACAAACTGTTTTTTTTGTTGACGCGTATAAGTTGTACGCGCTTTCTAAACTGCATGTGTCTTTCAGATCATACACCTCAATTTTACACTTTTGTTTTATACATTATCCCTGTAGTTATTGGTTTATAATGAAAATTGAATTTGCAAAACAAACTGGTTGTTTTTTTATCAACATGATTCGAATTTGTTTGCATTTTTGGAAGGTGCCTTGGTCTCTACTGCTCATTCAAAATGTGAATCATAGCCGGTTTTGAAACAAAGATTTGGATTAGGGTTCCCAACTTCGGAATTGATGAACTGTGAGGAGCAGGGGCGTAAGAAGGGTCACATCGGGGGAAGGGGAGGGGAGGGAGGGGTGGGGAACCAAAATATTTAACTCGGAAAACTTTACTGGTAAATTAAGTTTCCAACAAACTTAAATGTTTGGTAAATTTGTTTATAGCTATGGAAGTGTATGTGACAAGACAAAATACAAGACCTATACCAACCCTATGTTGCACCATGACACCTTGGTACATGAATTTGTGTCCTGCAGACTTTGGAATTAAAAGGTCAAAGGTCACAGAGCTATTGACCACTTTTCACCACTTCCCCTATTAAGGTATGGATTGGTAAGTGTGACGTGCGCATGAATGTGTCATGCAGATAAATATTAATAAATTTAAATGTTTTTTCAGTAATTAGGGTCAAGGATCAGAGTTCAGAGGTTAAATATGTGATTTCAAGGGATAATTATGTATTTATTGTACAATTTTTGTGCTACTTTAAATTACGTAAGTGCAAGACCTATCGTATGTTTGTATCACATGGTACATGAACTTGTGTCCCGTAAACTCTAGGGTAAAAAGTTCCGAGTCAAAGGTCACAGAGCTAGTGACCATTTTAACCATTTCCCATAGTTGTTATTATTAGCTATTTCCCCCACTATGTTGTATGCTTAAGGTGATGAGATCAGCAACTCTATGGATTGCTTTCTTGTTGCCAAAGTGCCCATTTTAATTAAAATTATGATTGATATCATGGGCCACTGACATGGGGTAAAATGGGGGTAATGCTCTCTGGTCATAAGGGACCTTTCAAATTATATGAGGCCCGGATTACCAATTTTCCCCGGGCTTCGCGATTTCTCTTGGCGGCCCTGTTGATATCTACATAAGTTTATAGCTATAGGTGAGAAGAAGAATGTCTAAATTGAATTCTGCATCAAACTTATGCATAACAGAACAAAGTTAGTCAGAACTGATGTGCTCGCCCCCCTTTCGGAAATTACTAGATCCGCGCCTGGAAATTGTCCTTTCTTCTGCACCTTTTTTTTTGTTGAAAATATTATATTCCATCAAGGTTCTATTATCATTTAAAATAACGCAATCAAATTGTCTAACGATGGCAATTGAAGGCGCATTTCAAGAACTTCATCTCCATCTTCCCTTTCTTTCAACGTTCAGTAGGAACCATATATTTTGTAAATATTTTGTATTCAATAATATCATTTCTATCTTCCTTTGCCGTAAATTAATTAGTGATGATACTCACAGAGCAAAAACATGTAGATGATGTATTTCTTGCCAAACCATTACCTTCACAAAGTTATAAGCAAATAATTGCTCTAATTTCTAAACATACATCAGGAGAAACTCCGACATGTATAGATTATCAAAATCTGCCAAATTCACAAACAAATGATTTTACCAGAAAGCCCCAATTGCCCAATTGCTATTGTTTTTGCTCAGTGCTCAGCCAGTCAGCACAGGAACTTTCGTGCGTATAATTACATTTATATGTTTTGAAGTATTCATGAAATTTCGTATAAGTATGCCATATCTGTGGATAACCTTCAATGGTAATCGATCCGAGCCGTCATTTTTCGCAAGTTTTTCCTCGCTCATTAACGCCAACACCTAGTTATGATGTAATTGATTGTGTCCATTTGTAATGCTAAAAGGTTTTTACTTTTGTAGTATACGGTATAGGCCAAAAGATAATGTTTTTTTATTTGGTGGAATTATTACGATGGCGATATAAAATATGATTTGTTTTAATCTTGATTAATCTTCTGCAAGCCTTGATGAGGATCGAGTCTTAAAGCTAAAGAAAAAACCCTTTTCAATCTGGAAATTCATTCATGATGTTAAGTTGTTTTCCAAGATATTTCATATTTCTGGTACATACGCTGTTGGTGGCAAGTAAGTCAATTCAGTTTTAGTTCATTCCAGCTTCTATATTAATGGCATTTGCGGAGGATTCAGCATGAAGGCCTGCGCGCGAGAAGGTTAAGGAGTGCAGCTCATGACTGCACGAAGAGAGCATTTCTATGTTACACTTCATTTGATCCAATCTGCAGAATACAATAAAAACATTACGTATGTACAGAAAATGATCAGCAGTAACATAAAATTTGCATATTAAAACAATACATATTACAAAATAAATAGTTCATTTTAAGGTTAAACATAAAGCAGGGCCGTAGGAGCCTATGGAAGGTGGAGGGGGGGGGAATGCGCTCCAATAATTTGCAAAGTTTTATAGTTAACTCATATGTATATCATAATTATGTATATGCTTATATGACGCAACGGCTAGGGCGCGACTCCTAATAATCCAAGGTCTCCTACGGTATTACGGTCCTGATAGGTGTTGAAAAAGATAAGAGAACCTACTTTAGCTTCATATAAAACATTACATGAACAAGAGGATACAGATATATCGTAACATTAATCAATTAACAAGAAAAATAAAATAAAACAGAAAATAAAATTATTATAAAAAATAAACCTACAACATAATTACATTTCATGCATGGATTATTATTAAAAAGTTCTTGAAAGTATTTCTTGAAAGATGTTATGCTGGCGCAGCATTGAATGAAAGGCTGTACAGAATTTCAAATTTGGACTCCTTAGTGCTTCAAGTGGTAGGCCTTACAGTCTGGGTGCAGAAGATGTTGGAATCTTGGGGGACACAGGAGTTAAGGAATATTTTCCAACTGACATATTTTGAAAGCATGTACGACAGCAGTATAGATTTACGGACAATCATCACCCCTTCCATCCACCCACACTACCTCCCTCGAAAAGTTTCGAAATTTGTATGGGTCTGAAAATTGTGATTCCAAAAATATGTTTCCAATGAAAATATGTTTCCATTTTATTTTTAAATTAGCAGCCACAAACATTTAGATCAAAGTGTTTACGACCAATAATGTAGATAGATCAGTAGATCAAATCTGTAGATAGAATAAGTGAGCCAAAAACAACAAAGTAAAGTAAAAGGTGCACTTCATTTTTTACAAAGGGGCACTTTTCCAATAGGGATATATTCACATAGGAATGACAGCAGTTGCCAGTTTCTTACTATTGAGACAGTAATTGAGGGGCACTTTTCATTTTAGAAGGGGTACTTTTGTCATTTTCGGGAAAAGTGGAGGGGCACGTTCCCCAGTGTTCCCCGGTTCCTACACATATGCGCTCGCATTTTGGCCTTTATGAGGTTATAGGGTTTCAATTGCTCTTATTGCTATAAACTGCATGTTATATTTCCCCCTTACAGGTGCTATTGAATGCCCCACGAATGACAGAAGGTGGATTCAAGTTGGGCGGGACTGCTTTTTATTCGAAACTGAAGCCACTTTAAGTTTTGCTGCTGCACGTCGAGAATGCAGAGCGAAAGGAGAGTATGTGGAGTTAGCAAAAATCAATCCGACTGAGCCCAACTATGTAAGTTACTTTATGTGGCCTTTGGATGCTAGAATATAAGATGACGACAATCTGACAATGACGCTGCCACTTGCTAATTAAGCCTTGACAAAAGTCAGGACGTAAGCAGGATCGTCAAGAGGAATCGCGAGACCCGGGGGAAAACCCGGTCCCAGAAATTCGGGCCCCATATAACTTGTACGATCCTTATGACCGGCCCATTAGAACCCCGGTCATGGGGAATTGCCCCCGGTTCACCCCCATGTCAGCGGCCCTCAACGTAAGCTATCTTTAATACAAAAAAACTTAAAACCTTGAAGGAATCCATACACATTTTTCTGAAAAATCACTATGAGGTTGCTTAACCCCGTTACGCTGAAGATAGTGGCAAATAGTTTATACTGAACAGCAGCTATCAAGTCATGATAGTCGCTGTTCAGACACCAAGGACATTTGCTCGCGAAAAGGGCAACGATCGAAACTCAACAGGACACGTCCTACAATCCTATTAGGTTGTTTGAATAATGACACTTAGAATGTCAAAACCACTAAACCAGTATTTATAATTAGGCCGATGAAGCTCTTATAGCAGTTATAAATTAAACGACATGGAAGAGGACAAAAAACTCACAAAGGGCGCTTATCCTCCCCTGTCCCCCTTGCATGGAACGTAGAGCACTTCTTACGCGTGGTGCAGACATTGTTATATTGAAGGTGTGATTTTACTTATTTCTTGTATCATCCCTGTCTTAAGTTTCCACAGTCAAGTTGTATTTGTTGTTTTCTTCTACGGGATTTCAGGCTAAGTATTTCCCCAGAGATTACGGGGTGGGGGGATAGAAGGGGGTGGGGGAGGGGGATATATGTTGTTTATTACTTTGCTTGTATTGGTCTAATTTTATCTGTCAAGCGAGTGCCTTGTATATTTTGGTGTATTCAATTCAACGTAACCTGGTAACTTTATTTCAACTTTCTTGAAAATAGAGATCATTATGATCATACATACCAATATTTACAAGATGAACAAAGATAATAAACAATACGATAACCAACACTGAAATATATATACACGCTTGAAGTTTGAAGGGATACCCAGAAAGTGAAAAATAAGCCTGCCATCCCCTAGATATAAGATAAGGTGAAAGTTAATATAACAATAGGCTGTTAGGAAGAAATAAAAAAAAAAGGCAATACACATACACAAAAAAAGTAGATAAAAAATAGATTTAATGTTTGGTGAAAAAGATTACCTATTAAAAACAAGAAGTTCGGTACTTGATAAAACACCAGGATCAAACTGAGCTTAGTCTAATTACTGAGTTAGCTGCTACGTCTTTTTCACCGCTTTTGAAAATAGGGGAGAACTGTATGGATCCAGCGCGGGAAGAGATGGGGTTGGGAGCTATCTCGGAGATTAAGTCTTCTGTCCCGGTCGGAGAATTTTGTTCAAAATACAAACTTTTCAGAGCTTCCGATAGTGAGAATTCGTGTTATGACGCGTCCAAAGTTGCTTGTATGTACAGATGTAAGTCATACCAGATAGTGGGCGTGCACGTATAGGCCTATAGCTTGTTAATATCGAGTTGTTTGATCGAAATGGGAGGGTGTGGGCAATTACAAGGTATGGGGGGGTCATTTCTCCCTATTACTATCTTTATTAAGACCATCGCAATGCTTGATTGCTTGAAATAGTACTCGAAGTGTTTCACTTAGGAGCAACGAGCGCGGTCACGTCCTACCATGGAGATACTATTTGGGATCTCTATGGTCGTACACGCTGCATATAACATATGGCCATTGCTTTGTAAACTAGAACATCAATGCTCAACCATCCGATTTGAATTGCATTATCAGTAACTACTGTGAATAATGAAAAAATGATGGTCAATAATTATTGGCATGTATTATGATTTGGTAATACATATTACGGCTATGGTCAGCACAATACATATACATATACGGTAGCACAAAACTAATTAGGCTAGCCTAGCTTGAGAACCCTTGCACGAGAAAGGTCTAGTATAGAATATTTTGGGGATCTCCCATTTCATGAGACAGGAAGCTTAGAGGTTGAAACTTTTACGGATTGTAGAGAAGAGATAGGTCTTGACTACCCTTTACGAATTTGACAATATCTTTGCCAGAAAAGAAAAAGTTTTACGGGGAACTATACCGTGGGCCCATACTAAACTTTGAGTCATTTGATGATAGTGCCTTACACCTTTCTACTTCAACCTGGAGGGCTCAAAATATTAGGTGAACCCCTATCAAAATGGTATTTTCAGAAAATATCTCGAAAGTTCCCGAAACTTCCCCTGCTGCAAAATACCCCGAATTTATTCTTTTATCATACTGACATAGGTTTCAATAGGGAAAATAATTAGTACCGTGCTAAAGTAGGCTCCATATAGGTTAATAGGCACAGATCACAACGGTGCAGAGGCGTAGGAAATGGAAGGAGAGGGAGGGAGGGGGGGGGGCAAGGGAAAAGCCTCCTCCTGAGTGGATTTCACCCTGGGCAAAATCAATTTGGGTATAAACCTTAACAGTGACACTGTAATATCTTTGTTATTCCAGAAAGAGAAAGAGTAGTAAAAGAAAGAGAAGGGACAAGGGTGCAAAGAAAGGAAAGAGGAGAAAGAACAGGGAAAATTAATTAATTATTGGGAAGAAATGGGTACAGAAAAATTGATAGGGAGAAACGGGTGGTGGGAACTTGGATAGGGAGAAATCATGGGTAGGGGTAGGAAGAAAGGGGTGGGGTTGGTGGAGATGGATAGAAGTTGTGAGAAAGGGGAAGAGATCCTGGTGTCAGGGAAGGGACCATGGTGTCTGGAAGAGAACATGGTGTCGGGGAGGGAGAAAGGTGTCGGGGAAGGGAGAAAAGTGTCAGGGAAGGAATACTTACCACCAGGGGTGCAGGGACTGGTGGGAAACTTGACACTCGGCACCACATGAAAATTGTTAGCATTGTTATTGCTACGTCCCCTAAAAATCTATATCTTTCTCGGACCCGTGGTGCATTCTTTCGCTCCTGGAATCAATCCTGTTCTATACATTTTCCTATATTCGCCGCCGCAAATTTAAAAAAGGAACAAAAAATGTCATCATCAATATTTTAATGTTTTTTAATATTTATTTAAATGTATAGATGTAAACACAACTTTGAAAACACGTGTGTATGAAGGACAAACGTAAAATAACAACGGGACTGGAAGGTTTTTGAATGTGGCTTAGTCTGCATGTCCAAAAGTACCTGCTTGTCCAAAAGTAATACCTCTTTCGCTGTTTTTGTTTGCTAGCTAGTGAATTCTTAACTTTTAGTCGAAGGGAGTGGGATGTAGCTTGCAACCCCATGCATGAATACCTTGGAGGTGGATGCCAGTGGCGTATTTAGTGGGGTCAGGGAAGGAGGGGGAGGAATTCCGTATGTAAAATGTAGTAGTGGGATATACTTATACAATATGCTATAGTACATATTTAGGAAATTAACTGTAAACAAATAATATATAACGTTAAATATCGCCCATATTTGTTTTTAATTTTCGGAAACTTTTCTTCGTTTTCTGGCAAATTCTTAAATTTCTTTCTTTTTCGGCACATGTTTCCAGATTTTAACAAAACTTTAATAATTTTATGAAGATTTCCAATACTTTTAACAAAATTTCCAATCATTTTACCGAAATTTCCAATAATTTTACCAAACTTTTCAATAAATTTACCAAAATTTCTAATAATTTTAACAAAATTTCCAATGAGTTTACTAAAATTTCCAAGATTTTACCAAATTTGCCATCATATTTATGTTAATAATCATTGACAAATTTTACCTCCCAACCAAGGAGGAAGCATGCCAGGGAAGGTGAAATCTTACCAGGGGCAGTTTTCCCCCTCTCGATTCAGCCTATTTCAATAATTACCGTTTGCTCCCTCTCCCTCTCTGTCACCGAAAGCTGAATACGCCACTGGTTAATGCATATAACAGCATAACGACATATACTGATACAGGCGGGATTGCCGACCAAAAGTGTGGATAAAAGAGAAAAGAAGTAAGACGTAAGTAAGATAAAAGAAGTAAGTAATTTATTTTAGAATTTTGGTCCCAAATAAATTATTTCCGGCCCAAAATTGATGATAAATTAGTCCATGTGACACGGTCCATGGGTACTAACGGCCAACATATTTTTTTAAACCTAAAATCCGCCAGGCGAAATGTTTCCCTGCCTCTCCTCTCTCCAGTCTAATCATGGTACTGACATGGAAGTGAGTGAAATTGATGATATTTTTTTGTCGTTATTAATGAGTTTCAAATATGTAAGGGGAATGTTCTCTTTCCAACACACAGAGCGATTTCCTCAATGCCAGAACCATTGTCAACAACGTTTATCCGCAGTACCTGATTGATCTAAATGATATACGAGAAGAAGGCACGTTTAAATGGTGGTCTGATGATTCTTATCCCACTTCAGTGTAAGTTTTGTAACATCACGTATCTTGCATTGCCCCCCCCCCCTCCCTCCCTGAGGCTGGTAACCCAACGGCGCCGGAACGTTTTTTAAAGTTAGGGGCCAAAGCAATATAGGCGTGGGGCCAGGGGCGCGGAGCGCTAAAGGACCCAATGGGGTCCATGGGCGAGGCCCCGGCTGGAGGCCCAGGAGCGAAGCTCCTGGAAGCTCTACGGATTTAGCAGAATTAGGGCTAAAAAATAAACCAATATTTAACTGGATTTTGCATGTTACAACTCTTACAAATTTGATCATCAACCTAACAGGGCCAAGAGAGGATTTGACTTCCGGTTGTATGCTTCCTGTCCGGGTGGAAGGTGAAATTGAGAAATTATTTAAAAAAAGTGAGTGAAATTTGTCAACATTTCCAAAAGTTGAAAAAAGTTTCAGAAAATACACTAAATTTTTCAAAATTTGATCAACATTCGAGATAATTAACAGGAATTTCTCGATAATTGAAAAAAAAATAAAATAAAATAGTAATAACTGCTCAAAAAGCATGGCAACTTTCTCGAAAATTTAAAGACAATTTTTCGAAAATTTAAAATTTCCCGATTACCAGCAACTTGAACATTGATAGAAATTTCATTTACGAGCATGGGCGGAATTTGCCTACCGAAAGTGGGGGCAAAGTCAAAAATGTGTGTGGAAGGGGGGGGGATCACAAAATCACGCTAAGATGCAACAAAATAATAATAATCATACAAAAAGTACAAATTCGAGGAAAAGTGTGAATGTGTGTGGGGGGGGGAGGGGGAAGGGGGGAGGGGAGAAGTGTCCCTTGCCCCTCAGACCCCGCCTATGTTTACCAGTGTCATATCCGATTTCATATCGATTGTTTTCTTACAAAAAGTCTTCATTTGTGTTATACTTCTGAAAGAAATTAATTTGTCCCAGTAATTTGATTTGCTTATCAAAAAAATCATTTGTCTGATTGATACATTTATCAGTTCAAAGCTGGGGCCAAATACCCACTTCTAAATAGTTTACCCCTCCCCTCCCCTACCCTTCCCCCGCTTCCGGGTGGTCAGTGGCATAGATATTTATTTCAAGAACGAACCTTCAATCAGGTCATACTGTCATAGACACTGATGACAAAGATGATCAATTCGTCAAGTTCACGTCTGCTATATAGCTTCTGAGCTGTCATATACAGTGGCGTTGCCAGGGTTTTTCGTTTGGCGGCACAACAGCGAAGAGGAACTTGCGGCCAAAGACCGTACTGCGCACGTATAACGTGCACGTAATGACGTGGGGTCCAGGGGCCCACTGACGTGGTGTCCAGGGGCCCACTGACGTGGTGTCCAGGGGCCCACTGACGTGGTGTCCAGGGGCCCACTGACGTGGTGTCCAGGGGCCCACTGACGTGGTGTCCAGGGGCCCACTGACGTGGTGGTGTCAGGGCCCACTGACGTGGTGTTCAGGGGCCCACTGACGTGGTGTTCAGGTGCCCACTGACGTGGGATCTAGGGGCCCCCTGGTGTGATGGTGTCCAGGGGCGAAGCCCCGGAAGCAAGTCTTAAAATTAATTGATGAAAAACTTTGATCAAATTTTTAGATTTTAAAGTTAAAATGAACTCAGATAAGCAAGTTTGGGTTACAATTTAAGAGACAGAAAAGAAACTTTCGCTAAAAATTTAGAAAAAACCTTGCAAAAACCTGTGGTCCAGGGGCGAACCCTCGAAGGCTCTAAAGATTTTTTGTTTTGATGCACCAAATTTGCTTAAAAACTGAAGGCACAAAAATTCAATTAATGAAGAAAATTAGATTAAATTCTAACGTTAAAATCAACTCAGATCTGCAGTTGGGTTACCATTTATATTTTTTAAACAGGTACGGAATAAATTTCCTGCCGAATTTAAGAAATTAAAGCAAATATTATTGGATATTTGAGTCAAACAGTCAAAGAAACTCAGAAAAGGTCACAAAAACGTGGAAAAGCAAAGAAAAATGTCATTTGCATACTAGTGCTTTATACGGTTTCTTCATTGTCAAAATTGAATGAATATCTTTCAGACTTGTTTTGCAACAAAAGATAATGTTATTCAGTCAAAACACTCAAGGCTTTTTCGTCTTAAAAATGTTAGGCTCGCATATACTGCACCAGCAGAACAACTTGAATTCCGCGTTTTTGATGCCCCAAAATCTTAGCTTAAAATGATAGACACATTTTAGATCCTACAGTTTCAAATTAACACCGAGTGAGGAAAGCAAACAAAATCTTACTCTAACATTAAAATCACCTCGAATATTACGCATATTTGAGTTTCCAATTCTTAACAGGCAGAGAAAATATATTCTTTGCCGAACGCTAAAAAAATGAGGAAATTCGAACAAAATCAATGAAGAGGCCCCAATATTCAGGCGAAAAAGCTGTGAAACGGGGAACAATTTTTAAATTCTTTTATACAAAGAATTCGAGAAATCTACCTAAACGTAAGTTGAAATAAATTTCTAAGGATTATGTTTGTATGCTTACATTAGGCACAAGTTTAGGGCGTCGGTGTAAATTTTCATGTTCTTTTGTGACCACTGTACTGTAGGCGGTTGACATGATCCTCAACCGGGTGTCTTTAGACGGCAATTCTACACTGATTATTATATAAGGTTAAGGTTAGGTTAGATTTAGGTTAGGGTATGATGTCATACGAAAGACACCCGGTTTAAGATTATGTCAGCTCAAAGAGCTTCAGCTGCGTACTGGATAGAGCTTATGCATTGACGATCGTGTCAAGTCTATTAGCAAAAACCCAGTGTATTGAAAAAAAGTCGTTATGCATGCGAGCGAATCATCAACTTCAAGTGAATCTGCTTGAGGCTGATTGCCTGTATAGTGGAAGCTGTTCGAAACCGCCGGATCGGGATGGTACCGCTGTCCATATATGACTAAAACAAAACATTACTTTGAAGAGAATATCACAAAAAGGACAAAGCTTTCTTAAGTTGTGTCATCGAGGTCTTTGGTGTTGCTACAGTATCTTTTTATCTTATGCTGCTATTCCAATTCCACGACAATTGAATGGAGACAACATTCTTAAACAAAACTCGTCGGTACAGTGTACACTTCGTGAGAACGAACATACTTTTCTACTCATTATTATTCAACATCTGTCACTATGCATCACAATCAGCGGCACTTTTTTTAGTTGTTCTTCGTTCAGTATTCTATCATTTTTAATTAGTATTTTTGTATGCTTACTTATGGCATTCAGGTCTGTTACACTGACGTCCTCAATTTAAATTTCCCTAACCCTATTTAACATCGTAATCACTCTTCCTCCCATTCAATGTTATCATTCGGGTTTTTTTTAGTTGCGATTTTGTTGGTTAACAGTGGGTCTTTTTGTTCCAGTTACAAAATCTTTTTGTTCCAGTTACAAAATCTTTTTGTTCCAGTTACAAAATCTTTTTGTTCCAGTTACAAAATCTTTTTGTTCCAGTTACAAAATCTTTTTGTTCCAGCTAAAGAAGTGGGGGAGCTGAAGTGTACTTCAGCCCCGGCCTACTTATGTCGTATTTGTTTTTACTTTTAATAGTATTAATGAAAGGTATAAACTGTACTTTTTTGTTTATAGAAGATTCCATAGTTATATACTTACAGCCTAATTTTTCTTGCTGCAGACCATCCTCTCTAAAAGAAGTTCTAAATATTCTTGGTTACAGTACAAGCAGAAAATGGCACTGGTAAATTAATTTTCCATTCATTAGAAGTTGCTGCTAATCGGAAAATCACCCGCCAAATCAGGGGTGTAGCCAGCCTTTTCGACTGGAGGAGAAGGGAGGCAGGGGGGGGGGGGGTACCCCCAGATCAATATTTGGACCTTTTAGCATATTTTCTGGACCTTTTCTGAGAGATCTTACGACCCTTCCCCTTCCTGGCTACACCCATGCAAATACAGTAAGATTTCCAATACAAAAATTTCCCTTCAATATTACTTATTTTATTTTTAAAATTTCCGAATTCGAACTCATAAAACATACAACCAGAAAGGAGAAACCCTCTCAGGTTGCAGTTTCCGTGGAAAATTTGATTATTTTTCAGGAAATTTTCAAGAATTGTTACCAAATTCTTCCAAAATTGTATTATTCATTCAGTTTAAATTTTTTTTTCTGTATTTTCATAATTTCTAAATTATATCTCAAGTTTGTTCAATTGTACTGTACATGTAATTTCGTAATTTATAAATTATACCTCCCAAACAGGAAAAAAAGTATGCAACCGGGAAGTAGAAATCCTCTCAGGTGACAGTTTATCCCTGAAAATTTCCTTCATTTTTGGGCAATTTTCTTGAAAATTTCTTTCAGTTTTTCAGAAAATTTTCTTGATATTTGGAAAATTTTCGAGCAATTTTTTTTTATTTTGGGAAATTTCTTTAACTTTGGGAAATTTTTCTGTCAATATTTTGGAAATTCCTTCATTTTCAGGAGTTGAGGGAAAATTTTCTTTAAATTTCAGGAAATGTTACCAAATTCTTCCATTTTCAAGAAATGTTGCCATATTCTTCCAAACTTTCAAATAATTTTAACAAATTTTTCTTTAGTTTTTGTAATTGTTTTCAATTTTATGTTAATAATTTTTCAATTTTACCTCCCAAAACAGGTGGCAGTTTCTCTGGGAGATTTCCTTCATTTTTTAGTAATTTTTTGTCAATATTCAGAAATATTTCCAAATTGTAATTCCAAAATTTCTTTAAGTTTTAACCATTTTTTTCCTTCAATTTTACCTCCAAAAGGGGGAAAAGCATGCATCCAAGAAGGTGAAATCCTGAATTTGTTTTCAAATGGGACATGTAAATTTGAGGTTGTTGGTAAATCTGACATTTTACACCCCCAGTCTACTAACGCGCCTGCATATTATTGTACCAGTAAATCTATCTCATGATCCCAGTTAAGCATAACTACAAAATGTTATTATTTTCCAAAGAATTCCTTAAATGATGTATGGAAGTAAAATAAGATAGAAAATTATAGGAGGGGGGTATGTAGATTTGAAGTTTGAAACTTTCAGCCCCCTCCCTCCCCCTCCTCCCTTTCTCTCCTCCCAGAACATAATTCTTTCCTATGGCTATGGTTTGAAGTACTGTTTTGGAAAGTTTTTTAGGCAGGTACTGTATAGCAAGACAATTTTGTTGGAGGCTAATTATTAAGCTATCATAAAATTTATTTAAAAAAATTATATAAAAGTTTTAAGTTAAGATTGCCTGTAAACTATTATTCACTGCTGTTTCACATTACTTGAATATATAGGCCACACTTGAAATGGCAACCATAAGGGTTATTAGTGTTTAGGCTGCATGGGATAAACCTCAAATTTTGTTAATGTTTGCTTCTTTCTTGAAACCTCCCCACCCTCTGTTCATGAAATTCTTAAATATTGCATGGAAAATTCCTTTGAAATCTATTCCCACCAGAGAAAGTTTTACAAAAATTCTCAATTTTCTATAGGAAAGAAAAAAGGGAAAATTCGAGACACTTCTTGAAGACTTGAAAGGCCTTAGAAATGACAGTCCAGTCGATTTTTTACTAACAAAATCAAGTTAAATCCAGCAATTTACATTTAATCATTACCAAGTCTGAAACTTGATGTTACAATCACAAAAATATATTGATAGGTTAGTTTACACACAATGCAGATCTGATGTTGTGCTGACCCCTAAATGCTAGCTATGCGGTTTGGATTCTGTAGTTCATGACTATTGTGAAAAAAACTGGGTACTTTGATATTTTGACCTTTCTTTTTAGAAATTGGGAAGAAGGCCATCCTATTACCAAAAATGAATTTATTTCCGCAAGTTCAGACTGTGTGACCATTAATGAGGCTGGTAATTGGATCAATGTAGGATGTGGACTATTATCCTTCTTTGTTTGTGGATACCTTGACGGAACTGTTCCTGGAACAGGTTTGGTTTTATAACATCCACCATTTTGAGAATATGAATAAATAACAACTTATATCTACAAATTTAAATACAGCATTGGGATACTCTGCTTTAAAATATCACAAACAAAGTCTGATCATCAGACCTCTGATGTGAGATGAAACAACATGAGGTTTGTCTACCAAAATTAAAAGCTTCCTGATTTTTCACAGAATGATATACTCTTCTGCACATACAATTATAAGTTATTTTAAGTGCTAGTACTTTAACTTGATACTAACCACTTCATATTAGACCATGTGGCGAAGATCATAGATGTCAAACAATTATCTTAATTTGAAACATAGTAGATGTTGTTTGTATACAGTATGCTGTAAGTACTTAGATTGAGTTTTACAAAAATAATTTTCATTTGAAAGCAAATGACCAATAATGTAGTTAGGAATGTGTCTATTTATTCCATAAACATGGTAGAGCTGACACTGATCATTTCACAATTTCTTTACTTTAAAAAAATCTTAGTCGTTGTTGAAATAATTTGGCTACCAAACAGAGCGCAATGCTTCTAAGCTATCATATACTCGCATTGTTTCTCTTTTAAATGTTTCTTAGGCATTGGAAGTTATGACAATCAACCATGAATTGAAACTTAAAATTATTGTTTAGTATTTATTTTCTCCCATCATTTATTTTCTCTTCTTATAAATTCTGACCTTTTTAAACGCTTCATTGTATCTAATGGTATTAAGTTTTGGAATCAAATATGCGATTCTATAAAAAACGTAAAAACTAAGATTATTTTCTGATAAGTTAAAAAAGACACTTATCTAAATATGACCAACTCTAGTTTACCTTCATGTATTTTTATCTCCACTTAGTTTATGATTATATTTGACGCCTTATCCATTTTTACCCAACCACTTTATTACTTTTCCCCTAGGTGGAAGGGAAGGATGGGGGTTCCTCTTTTCCTTCTATTTTCACTATTAAATCAGACCTCTTTCATCTCGGCATCAACTCCACCACTCTCGGCACCTTCTCCTGGCCCACTTTTCCTCCTTGGGTCACCCCCTCCCTTCTGTCCACCTGGGCCTCTCCACTCATCACAAAGCTCAAACCCATCCTAACCTCTTCATCAATCTCCACAACCAAGTCAAAGATCAACTCTCAAATTACACCTCCATCTATACTGATGGGTCCAAGGAGGGCAACAAGACAGCTGCTGCTGCGGTCATCCAAAACATCACCCTCAGTAGCAGACTTCCCGACTACTCATCCATCTTTTCAGCCAAGGCTGAGGCCATTCTCCTTGCCCTCAACTTTATTGAGTACTCCCCGCTCAGCCACTTTGTTATTTTCTCCGACTCAAAGCTGTTCTTACTTCTTTACTCAACCTTAAATGGGATAACCTCACATGCCACCTCCTCCGCAAAGTCCATTCTCCCACTCTCTGCAGGAAAAGTATTCTTTTCTTCTGGATACCCAGCCATGTTGGCATCCCCGGTAATGACAGGGCTGATGCAGCTGCTAAGCTTGCCCTCACCCTTCTCCCTGCCCCTTTTCCCAAAACCCTCTCTGACATCAAACCGTTTATCGCTTCCCTTGTTCGGGACCGCTGGCAATCCTCATGGAAGTCCGAAATTGATAACAAACTCCATGTCATCCAGCCCACAATTCCGATCAAAGCCACCATCAACAACCTTTCTCGTATTGACAACGTTCATATTACCCGTCTTAGAATTGGTCACACTCATCTCACCCACTACCCACCTCCTTATTGGCTCCCCCCAACCCCTCTGCAACAATTGCCATTGCACCCTCACAATCCATCACGTTCTCCTTGCTTGCCCCCTGTACAACCTTCCCAGAGCTTCCCTCGCTCCCTACAACTCAATTGCTGAGTTCTTCCAGAAAAATCCTCCAGATAAAATTATCTCCTTCCTTCATCATGCCTCCCTCTACAACCATATTTAATTCTCCTCTTCCACCCCCTCTCTACTTTGTTTTTGTTTCAACCATGCACCTCCTCTCACGATCACAGCTTTCTGACCTTTTGTGCTTAAATTTCTCTCATTCTCCCCCTGTTTCCTTTACTTCCTACCTCTAGAATGATCTGACCTCTCAGGCACAATTTGACCTTAGTTGTTGTGGTGCTGTTAAGCCATCATCAAACAAACAAACTATTTTCACTATTTCACTTTTCTGTACCTTTCCTTTGTAATTAAATCTTAAATTTAAGTTACGGTGGGCTTCTTGTAAAAGCTTCGGCTTCTAAGCCCCTCCACCATTTTCTCAAAAATTGTTATGTCTTTTTAGTATAAAGATTGTAATATATGCATGAAAATGGAAAATAAATCAATAAAATAAAATAAAATAAAATTTTGGTTAAGTGGATACTGGTAGACAAAATGAATTTAATGAGCACATCTAAAAAGGTTCTTGTTTCCTGCAGGAATTAATGAGTGTGTGGAGTTCCAGGATATCTGCAGTGAAGCAACTGAGTATTGCAGGGATCTTCCTGTTGACTATGAATGTCTGTGTGTGGATGGCTATCAAAAAGTTAACATCATATGTGAAGGTATATTTATATGAATAAATTATTCAGGGTTACATTTTGAAAATTGAGCTCAAATGTTTAATTTTTAAATTGTCAGTTAGTGATAAGTGGAAAGTGATGGGTGGTGGGAAAAACTAAGGATCTGTTTTTGTAATTCAAATTTGTTATTTGTTCATTCCTAAACAAGTTTTTCCATGGTATATTCTAATTTTTTTATATATTTTTTTGTCTGCTTTATTGATAGGTATTTCATTGTATTCTTGTCAAATCTGTTGCCTTACTAACTTGTATAATCTTGTACTATTAGATCTACTATATCAAATTGATACATATTGTGCATTTAATATTATATACAAGTCTTTTGATACTGTTGTAAATTAATGTTCCAGTTCTGCAGGTTTTAAGTGAATCATGCTGTATCACCATGGATATGTCCATAATTTAGATTTAAAGAGTACACTTAAACTTCCTGTTGGTGTTCTCGTATGAATTACTCAACTTCAAAAGCAAGGGTTGTTGAAAGCAACCCTTGTATATGATGTAATACTGATCATTATATATGTCATGTGAACTTTCTCCCAACAGACGTGTGGAAGATTGCTTTGAACTACATCAGAGGACCAATTATTTTTGTTTGGATGCTTGGATTAAAATGATAGTTCTTTATGGTTAACCTTTCATTTATAACCAAATATGAGTAGTCAGATAAAAGGTTATGTTTTTAATCCATTCTTACTAATTATCCTTGATATCAGGGCTGTAATTCTCATCCTGAAAGTGGGAGGACATGGTCTCTTATCCAAAAAAATAGGGGGAGGGGGAGGAGGAAAATTTTCCCCAAAATGTACTGATTTTAATTTTTTTTTATAGAAAAGTGGGGGAGACATGTCCCCCCAGTGTTCTCGTTTAAATCTGAATACAAAATATGAATGACTTCATGCAAAGTAGAAATTCAGGTAAACAAATATCAATATTTACTTTATTTTGAGAAGGATGTATTTCAAAAAAAGTCTTGACAACGGCTACAATGCAAAACATTAACCATGAAATCTGCAAGATGACAATTTGTACAGTTTTTAAACAAATTTTAGTTGTGCATTGCTTTTTTTTCAGACATCAATGAATGTGAATCCGAATCCCGAGTTTGTGGAGCTAATGAAGAGTGCATAAATGTGCCAGGATCATCCACGTGTGAATGCCTCAGCGGTCATCGTAGAGATGATTCTCAAATTTGTGTGGGTGAGTTATCTCCAATTGCTTTCATACCAATGGTATTCAGTGTGAAACAGTCAGGCATTACTTCTGAAATTTTGGGTTGGTATGATGTTTAGAAGTATTGCAGAAAATTATACAAATAATGCAGAACATTCTGCAAAGTAAAGCATTTGAATTGGTTAATCCCAAAAGAAGCGAGTTCACAGATAGCTTTTGAAGTATTTCAAAGCTTATAAAGATAAGTGAGATTTCCTTATGGTTTTGATTTGTTTTTATTTTTGAATGCATATCAACAAGTTTTTATATAATATACTTACTAGCTTACAATGATTTGTGTTAGAGCCAATAACAAGACAATAAGTTAACATAACTTACTGTACCTTGGTGTATAAATGGGTGTTAATCCTGCTAATGAATGGTAATGTGGTGTTTGCTACAAGGTGCCATTAACTTTGCTCTCAGTCTCATCTCACTCTCTCACACCATAACCAAGCTGGTTGTTGGGGCACCACTGTGATGATGCTCTCTCAGATGTGCCGAAACTCAACCTGGTCCAGTCTTTGATGTTGTCCTTCCACCATTTCCTTTGTCAGCCTCTCTTTCTGCTTCCTGGCATGGTACCTTGCAGGATTATCTTGTCATTCCACTTGATGTAGAGGCATGTAATACTGGATCTATCAGCCTATAGGCTGCATTTAAAATTCACATATTTCAATCATTATGGAAGAGTAATAATTCATAGGTTCATGTAAATTTATGGGTTGTTATAGGGCTATTGATTTGATTGTGACCCAAATACCAGGTAGTTTTCATGTTGCTTTCTTCCCTATATCTTTGTAACAGTTGTAGTTCTCAACAATCTGCATTTATTCCAGGTAGTTTTCATGTTTGCTTTCTTCCCTATATCTTTGTAACAGTTGTATTTCTCAACAATCTGCATTTATTTCTATGGTTTTGATTGAGGAAGATAAACATCATATGTTGTTTTACTTGTCATCTAGACATCAATGAATGCATGGAAAGTCCAGACCTATGCACCTCCACCAATGAATTGTGTCAGAATCTCCCTGGTGGGTATGAGTGCAAATGTGAAGATGGATATGTGAAGGATGGTCAGGAATTGTGCATTGGTAAGTTTGATGTGTTCGTTTAAGTAGAACTAAACTTTCAGATGTGTATTTCAGAATGTTCAAGGCAGGTTTTAAAGAAATTTCTTTTCTCAGATTGGAAAATTGAAAATGATTTTAAAAGAAAACATTACACTTTGTGTGGCTTCCTTGCTCAATATGTACATATAAATGCATCCTAATACCCCAAAAAGTGCTTCTAATCTCTTTTCTTGTGCTTTAGCAAAATGTCATATTCATGAATTTAAGAATACATATTGAGCAAATTGAGTCAGAACATTGTTAGAATTAATCAGGTATGCATGCATATGGCATGGCAAGGCAGAACTGTATCGCAATGGCTATTTTCATGACAAAAACCACATTACATAATTGCAGCAATAAAAGGTAGAGTCATCCAACTGGTACATATAATCTTAGTGGTGTTAAGTCTACTGGTCTTAGTGGTGTTAATCTTAAGTTCTTTCAATTTAAATGCTTTGAAAAAGAGAAGAAAAAAAACAATCCACAAAAACACTTTTTGTCCCTGCGGTGCAGACATCCTTGAATGCTTATTAACATCCCTCTTGAAATTTATAGTGAAGTACTTCTTTCCTAACTTTCAAGTAGTGTCTTTTCGCATAGGTGCTTCTTGTCCTGCACAACCTCTCCCAAACGTTCTAAACCTGGCCATAGAATATAATGAATTTATAATCACAATGAAGTTCCAATTTGATCATAATTGCTTACTTTAATTTTACTTTTAATGTTAATTGTAGCTGTCATATTATTTCTAAGGTAATTGTAATCAATTACTGATTACAGATGGTATGAAGAAAACTAAATATTCTCCATTTCTCTATTTAGATCTCAATGAGTGTGAAGTTTATCCTGGTATTGCATGTCCTGATTCTAACTCAGAGTGCATAAACCTGATAGGATCATATCAGTGTCCTTGCAAGAAATATTTTGAGCTGAATGCCTTTGGAATATGTACAGGTAAAGATTGTGTTGTTCATGACTGAAAGAATTAATCTGCATCTCTGTGTTCATCCAATCCTTTCTCCCTTTCCCTCTTCACCAAGTATTGCATACATACAATTACTGTATATTGAAGCAAGCCCTACAGGGAGCCCAATTTGTTCCCATTTGTACATTGTTTCTTCAGACCACTTTCTTACTGAAAATTTCAGTCAATCCCCTAAAAATGTTTTCATAAATATGGGACAGCTTGTGGCAAAATTTTGGTCATGAATGTTCTTGTCAGTAATGGCCATGAGGAGTTAGTGTCTTTTTAAGAGGGCTTTATAATGTGATTATCAAATGGAGCTCCAAAAGCAAATGACATTTTTTTCAGTTAAAATGATACTCTTTCTGATCGTATCATTAATTATTTTATTTGTTGCACACATCATGCTGTGTTTGAGTCTGGTTAAGGTCTGTTTGTACACAATAGTGAGGAGTACACTAGAATGATCCAAGAATATAGAGAAGAAATGTCTATATGTTGCATAAATGAAAACTTTGCTGTAATTTCAAATTATTTCCAATTTTGACAGCCGTGGTTTTGCAATTCTGCTGTTTTTTTTTATTTAGCTTCAATTCTAATGTCTGTAAAAGGAAGTTATGTTAGATCGTCCATCCCTGATTTGCAGTTATTTTTCTTTCTGAATTAGTCATAAACACTCGGTCAGTCCTAAAGTTTGTAATATAACTCAATCTGAGCAAATGTATTTTGATAGTGTTAGCTTGGGCTTTTTATGGGGTGACCAACCCTTCTTAGCCCATCATCTTGTTATGATGCAATACTGACATTACAATATCTACAACTAAGCCAGGATTTGCACCCATAGGACTTGTTCCATTGCTCAGGCATTTCAAAGTCTTGTTGTGTTATATGTTCTGACTTTATATTCCAAATCAAATTAATTGAAAAATATCTTGAGTAAGATTCCATTAGGACATCCTCTTGCCAGTGATAAAATCACGTGATAGTGACAAGTCACAAAATTGAAGTTTAAAACGTTTGCAGGAAAGTATACATTGTCATGTAATCTTCAGGTAGACGTTCCCTTTTCTTTTCTCTCTACTTTGTTTTTCTTCACCCATGCACCTCTCTCGATCACAGCTTTCTGTCTTTTAGTTCTTGTATTTCTCTCAATCTACCCCTGTTTTCTTTCCTTTCTACCTCTAGAATGTTCTAAACCCTCAGGCACAATTTGACCCTTGTTGTCATGGTACCATTAAGCCCTCATCAAACAAACAAACATTTCTTTTCTCACTATTTTTTGTAGCTCTGAGTTCATGTTGCCCAGAAGGAATGACACTCATAGAGGATAGTTGCCATGTCATTATTGCAGAGCAATTATTAGATTATACTGCTGCAGTTACCGAGTGTGCAAAGATAGGTGCCTCTCTTACAAAAGTAGACCCTCTTTCTAATGTTACAGTAAGTTTTTTTTTTTTTATGATTACTGCATTTGAACTTTAACCTGTTGCTACGTATTAATCTGTGCTGGTTGAAGCATGATAATGGTGCGCACTCTCTCATGTACAGAAGTGACTCATTTATGCCAAAAATCTATTTACAAAATTGAATATTTCATTTATAAGGGTGTTTTAGCTGACGTCATGAGGTCATGTGACTTTGTTTACATCGCCATTTTGTCGGGTGAACGATTGTCTGCTGTACACTTATTTAATCTGACAAATGCTTGCATGTTGATATGTAAGATAATTTTTATAAGATAATTATGCCGGAATCTTGCTGTGTCATTGGTTGCACTAATAGACGTGTGCCGGGGAATAAAAAGAAGTTTTCTCGATTTCCATCTGGTCCTGATCGACGTTTGAAGTGGGTTTCTGCTGTACGACGCAACGTCTTTCAACCTTTAGTTCATACTAGGATTTGCAGTGAGCACTTTATGCCTGGTATGTAGGCTTTGTCTGTGTATAATGAACAATCAGATGGCGTTCACGTAAAAGTTACTCTTTGTATACCCGGTGAATATATAAAACTGTAAACGGTTAGGAAAATATGAAGTAAAATCGCCGCCGTGATCAAAAACAATAAAATTTGGTACTGGTAGGTAGGTTAGCAGGCAATATGTTTGTTGTACGTATGATGTGACTGAGCTGTGTGAAGACACGTGAAACGCAAGGACGCTTTCCCGGCAAAATGGCTTCCGGATGAGTTGGAGTCACGTGATGAAATCCCTTTACAGGCACCAAATGGGAAACTCATCATCATCCTCAACTTTCTGTAGTTTATTTCACTTTAATAAAAGCATCCATTAGTCTCATGAAGTGTCATGAGACTACCATTAAATAACTATCATTTACATCATATTAACACCATTAACAATACAAATTTGTTTGTCATTTTTAGGTATTCAGTTCTTGTTTCTCATATGAACATTCCTGCAATATCTATAATTGCCAAAAACTTTTCTTGGCACAAAGTAGGACAGTTTTAGATGTTGTGACATTGATGGGTTATGTTTATGTGACGGGGAGTTTAGGGCGGCAGGATGAAAAGTTGATTGTAAAAGCGTGTGATGAGTATAGTTCTAAACAATTCACAGGAATTCAATCAAATGCATGCATTACAAAATTGTGACGGGGAGACACAAATTTAGATTTACAATATAGTGGGTACAAGTATGATGGATGCTTTAAAAGCAAGTTGCATCAAACTTGAACTGTATAAACGTTAATGTGTTTTGAAATATCTATATAAAAATACAAGTGTTTCCATCAATTTCAAGTTCACATGACTTTAAAAGTACTGTACAAATATTCATGCTTCTTTCCTTTGTTGTGATCTTTAATTGACTTATTCCATTACATTATTTTTTGCATAATTAATTTCTTACAAGCAGAGCTGATATGAGAGAAACACGTAATATTTGGTATTTCCGAACTCCTTTGATATTACAAACAAAACTTTTGACTTTTTTAAAACACAACTTTTGACTTTTTTAAAACACAACTTTTGAATTGCTGTACTAAATTGTTTAAGCAGTACATAATCATATGAAATGTTTTACAGAAACCTTCTCTTGTGTCATAATCAAAGGGAAAGGTTGAAACTCATCACCCTAAAATACTCTTATTATCTATCTTTTCCAATACCATAACTTACTCAAGTTTCAACCCAAACAACCAATGAAGTAATATCGTCTTTTAACTTCACATGTAAAACTGACAATTACGGGGGCATCTTTGAGTAATATTGTAGGAATATGCTCATCTTCATGATTGCATTTTGCTTGCATATCTTTGCAGCAATTTCTTGTTGACAATTTTCCTATAAGTTTGACTGAGAGGATTTTTGGGGTGTGGATTGGCCTCAGTGATCGAGCAACAGAGGGTGATTACAGATGGGATGCAGACAACACAATACTTATTTCATCTCAAAGGTAAAACTATGGGATCCTTATTATTTCATTATATATATTATGTTGTTCAGCATGTGCTATACTACTGTTTTTTTTGTTTTTTGTAATGTATCATGCTTACTACAACAGATTTAAGTTTATTAGTCAGCTATAGCAGACATACATTAACCCTTTAATTCTCACATGGTCGTGACACGACCGATTGGACATGCACTTTTCAAAAAATTATTTTACTTTGTCATATAGGCCCACAGCAGTGATTCTGGTATAATTTGAAAGAGCGTGAATAGTTTTTTCAGAAAATGTAACTTTTTGATGGGGGTTATATTGAAATTTTTATTTAACAAAAGATGGGTTGATATAAAAAAAAAAAAAAATGCACAAAATTTAATGAAAAATGATTTTTTTTTCAAAGACTTACTTGCTATACTTCCAGACCTTGCTTTTGCCTAAAAACCCATGAGGAACACTCAAAGACATCAATGCATCCAATTCTGGTCGAATTTTGACTCCCCTATCATCAATATCTTTTTTTGGCAAAGTTGTAAATAATATCCTTTTTGAGACCAAAATTTGGCAAAATCGAAGCTTCTGATCTGATACAACTCACCTATGCAAAATATACCATCAGAAAGGTCAATTCACATGCCTTTGATTGAAATAAAAAAGAGCAACTACCCCCTCTTTACTCACCACTATGGAAAAAAAAAAAAATGTTTTTAGCATAGTTAAAAACAATTCCACATATTAGGACATGCACAATGTAGTCTAGCAGTAACATGTGGGATTACAATGTGGGCACTTTGGGACCGCACCAGATGCATGGCATTGTTTTTTGTGAGTAATTACAGCAGTGATTTTTTTCATTGTTTATGCAGGTTCCTTTGAGAAAAAAATTTAGACTGATATCATCGGAAAGGAAATTTTACATACAATCTAAATATGTAAAAAATCCTCCATTTTCAAAAATATTTGCCTAATGGGAATAAAATTTACAAATTTGCATATTTATGTTGATATTTTCTTTCATTTTGACTTTTTGATTGAAAAGTTTATTGTCTTAGCATTCATATAAACCAAACTTGTAGTCATACAAAATGAAAGAAAAGTTATGAAAATTGATTTTGAAAAAAAAAGTTCTGAAAATTTGTTGACCCCCTCGGACTCTAAGAGTTAAAATAGTTAGGGAAAAATATCTTTTAGTATGAATTGGTGTCATAGCTTTACTATAACCATCATTTGAATTGGAAGTTTAAAAATAAAATCATTTAAATTTTGTTAGTATTTCAACTTCAAGTTCATATTAGTCATTCATGTAATTTTCTATAACGGGTACCACATTACATAGAAGTTTTGTTTGCTTTAACGTGTACCTAAAACTTCTACATGTAATGTAAAGCTAAGCTTCATATTATGTATCTACTTTAAAAGAGCTTTGTTATTGTCTTGTTTATAATGTAGCAATTGGGCACCAGGACAGCCAGTGTCATCAACATCACGTCAGGATTGTGTGTATGCAGACAATACAGGAACCTGGTGGGTTACATTCTGTGAAAATGGAATCATGTTTCCCTATTCCTGCCAGATTCCAGCTCTAACACAGTGTCCTCCATTTGGTAGGTGGATGTAATTAGTTTTTCTTAAGCTATCATCAGTTTTTGAGAATTATGCACCTATTACATTTGAGAATAATAATAACTTTTGTTATTTAAAAGAGGTGCTGTGGCTCAGATGTTAAGGAGTCGTGCTCATATTCAAAAGGTACCGGGTTCGATTCCCGTTGTGAGTGCTGCATTGTGTCCATGAGCAAGACACTTTACTTGTTTCAGTTCACTCAGCTGTAAAATGAGTACCAGCACTGCTGGGGAGGTAATCTGCGATGCAGGGAGAGTAATGTACCCTCATCCGCTTGCGCCATTGAAACCGAGGATAAGCACTGGCTCTATGAACCTAATGGCGCGGATGGATTTAGCTAGCTTGTTATGTTTTGGCTGGATATGTATTATTGTCTCCATAGTAATGACTTGTCAACATTTGTTTTGTGCATGATTCTAATTCTTAACCTTTGGTTTTGATTTTGAACAATACCCAAGCTGCACATTAAAGACAAATATTATTTGTTGTACCTACAGGAGAAGTAATTACTTCATGTGTGCTGAAAAAACCACCATCCTTTAAATTGGACTTTTCATTGTTTTTCAGATGTCTGTTATTGTATGTAATTATGGCTATGTAGGTTTGTGCTATTCTACATTTATTACATATCTGCAAACTTATTTTTGTAGATATCTGTGAGTCTGTTACTGTGTATGTGCATATAGACATAGATGTACAGATATGTCTGTTACTGTGTATGTGCATATAGACATAGATGTACATATATGTCTGTTACTGTTTATGTGCATATAGACATAGATGTACAGATATGTATGTTACTGTTTATGTTCATATATACATAGATGTACAGATATGGCTGTTACTGTGTATGTGCATATAGACATAGATATACATATATGTCTGTTACCATATGTGTGCATATAGACATAGATGTACAGATGTGTCTGTTACTCTTCATGTGCATATAGACATACAGATAAGTCTGTTACTGTGTATGTACATATATACATAGATGTACAGATATGTCTGTTACTGTTTATGTGCATATAGACATAGATGTACAGATATGTATGTTACTGTTTATGTTCATATATACATAGATGTACAGATATGTCTGTTACTGTGTATGTGCATATAGACATAGATGTACAGATATGTCTGTTACCATGTGTGTGCATATAGACATAGATGTACAGATGTGTCTGTTACTGTTTATGTGCATATAGACATAGTCATACAGATAAGTCTGTTACTGTGTATGTACATATATACATAGATGTACAGATATGTCTGTTACTGTTTATGTGCATATAGACATAGATGTACAGATATGTATGTTACTGTTTATATGCATATAGACATAGATGTACAGATATTTTTGAATGTATTTTTTATAGATATATGTGCAGGAGATTTAAATCCATGCATAGGAGAGAATGAGGTGTGCATCAACTACCTTGGGACATTTCGCTGCTTGTGCGCTGAAGGATTTCAAAGAGATATCAGAGGGATATGTGAAGGTGAGTTTCAGCTTATTTATTTGATAAGCAAAAGAAGTGATCCTGGAAAAAAGCGTAAATGAAGTTATGATTATGAGCTGCAAGTTTTCAAAATGTATGTTTTTAAGGTGTATTTTAAGGAATATACACTCCAACTCAACGACTGACAGAGGAAGTCAGGTGGTTCATGTCAAAGGAAAATATGAACCTTCACCAAAGTAAATTATACTAAAGTAAGAAATGTTTTGTGTTTATAAAATACTTTTGCATTGTATTATTGCAATTTTTCAGCCAAATTGATTGCCGGTTGTCTATTTAGCAGTTATACTTCCGCTTTACAGAAGATATCATGCTTGTCAAGATTCTTTTAGCAATTCAAAAATATTGTTATCATTTGTAGACATAAACGAGTGCTTGGACAATCCTTGCCTGGGGCAGTACGATGTCTGTCAGAATATGGTTGGATCATTTCAGTGTGGATGCATTGAGGGAGCAGTGAGAAAAAACAATGAATGTGTTGGTTAGTTTGTACAATCATTCTTTGATGGAATATTTTTGTCGTTTTATTTGCAGGACTTTGGAAGGTATTCTTCCAAATCATCCTGGAGTGAGGAGATGCATAAATGTCATGACATAGATCATATGTCATGACATAGATCATATATCATGCCATAGATTATATGTCATGCCATAGATCATATGGCATGCCATAGATCATATATCATGACATAGATTATACATCATGACATAGATCAACAAATGTATGGTATCTAAAGGAGCCCTTGGTCATACATTGCATGAATTGAAAACTGATCAAACCTAATTTGATCAGACATAACTAAAAAAAAATGAATTCCTGTTTCAAACTTCAAATACTGATGTGTCAGATTTGAATACCTTTTCAATTAATACAGAAATTGCTTCATGTCTATAAACTAGAGGCATTTTTGAATCTGCTGTAGTCAGATGATGGCGAGCTAGTTTCTGTATATAATGTGAACTTTAGTCCTAATCAGAAACGAAATCAGTTCAGGATGTTGTATTTCAAACACCTAGCAGATTTTTCCCATTTATTGCAAATGCACAACAGGTGTGGATCCAGAATTTTCCACACAAAAAAAGGAGGAAGGGGAGGGGGGTCCAAGGCTTGAAATCAGTCCAAGGCAAAATTATGAAAATGTATATAGCTTTATTCTTAGAAGTGTATTGGTGAATTTCCAAAAGGGGTCCCCCCTCTGGATCCGCAGTTGCACAATTCAGTTTGAATTTCTCTCAATATCTATAAATTGGACTGGTAAACTTAAAACCTGGTCTAGATCACTTTTGAGGACCATTCTGATAATTGATGTACTGTAAGGCAGGTTCTGTGGACCACAAACATCTATACTTCTTCACATTATAAGATTTAGTTTCATTTTTAATAACAATCTATATAAGGTTCATATTGCATCATGGGAAATCCTCATCATTAGCGGCCTCCATAGCCATACAAACACCCAAGATTGAGGGTATATATTTAACCCTGGTTAAGGGCAACTCCCGGACTGCCCAACCTTAAGATTTTGAATATTATTGATTTGAGCTAAATTATTCCTGCATAAGTACACTCCACAACAAGTTTTTAATATGCTTGCATGATCAACCTGATTACACGAGATAAAACTTTCCCTGATAGTGCCATGATAAAATTCTTCAATAAATACACCACTACTCCCCCACTTCCCAATAATAAACTACATTTGAGGCCAAATTGCTATTCAAGGCATGAACCCTTTCTATCAGTTGTTTTAACACCATGCCATGTATTCATGTACCCATGTTCTTATTCTATTTGTACCATCATTTTTGTTTAACAGATTTGAATAAGGACCTCTCTAGTACTAGTTACATACTATGAACAACATGAACATGTAATTTTGAAGGACTCTGTTTTATGAGCAGTTAAGATTGTCTCCATGAAAAATTGAATTTCACGTATAAAGGGATCGTTTACCTTTTGTGTTTCAGATCTAGATGAGTGCTTATTTTTCCCGCCAATTTGTACCAGGTTCAAGGAAGTTTGCAGGAACATTGAACTTTTATATGAATGTGATTGTGTCCGCGGATATGAAAGAGTTAATGGTGTTTGTACTGGTAAGTCTTTCAGACTTTCATGTAATGGAAACGGGAAAAAAATTCTTTTTTTTTATCTGATAATTCTCTTTTATTCTATTGTGGTTGCTCTTCATACTGATTAGTAAATTTACTTCTCAAACTTTATGTTTACTTCAATATTTGGTATAGAGAAAATTAAAAGACAAAGAAAAATTATTTTATAGAAGAATTAACAAAAATTATATTTCAAGTATTTTTTGAGAGGTGAACTGAACTTCATTTTTGTCTGTAAAATGATAATGAAAATCAGAAAACTACAATCCCCCAATAAAATCATACCTGGTTTGTAAATTCAACATTTTCAAATGCAGGAAATTTAGGACAAGGATATAGATATTGTTAAATCTTTGCACATACCCCATTTATCTCTTTGTGTGTACAGATGTGGATGAGTGTGCCCAAAACCCTGACCCTTGTATCCGGGAGCCTGAGATATGCGAGAACCTTCCTGGCTTCTATCGATGCTACGATGTCGTATGTGACCTTGGATACTCAAGAGATCTAAATCGTTGCCTTGGTAACGTGCCTTTTATGTTTTTATCATTTTTCAGTTTATTTCCTTCAGGAATTAATTCTTAGAAGGTTTCAAAATAGATCATTGGACCTGAAACCTTCCTGTTTTCAAATACCTCTTTTGCCCCCGAAAGTTTAGCCTACTCTCTTTTAACCAAACATCTCTATTTATAGCCAAAATATATGGAATTCTCAGATCCCAAACACTTTGCACAAAATTTATCCTCAATGAAAAAAGACTCCTTCAAACATAGTTATAGCTCATAAAGATTAGATTAACTCAATATTCAGAGCTACATTTATTTCTCCCTTATCACCTGCCTTAAGGTAATTACAACCCCTTTATCCAAACTGCAGTGCCCATTTAACAGTCGATCCCCATTCTTCCAGACTGCATTATATTCAGTAGACTGCATGATATGCAGTAGACTGCATGATATTAAGTAGACTGCATGATATTCAGTAGACTGCATGATATTCAGTAGACTGCATGATATTCAGTAAACTGCATGATATTCATTAGACTACATGATATTCAGTAGACTGCATGATATTCAGTAGACTGCATGATATTAAGTAGACTGCATGATATTCAGTAGACTGCTTGATATGCAGTAGACTGCATGATATTAAGTAGACTGCATGATATTCAGTAGACTGCATGATATTCAGTAGACTGCATGATATTCAGTAGACTGCATGATATTCAGTAGACTGCATGATATTCAGTAGACTGCTTGATATGCAGTAGACTGCATGATATTTAGTAGACTGCATGATATTCAGTAGACTGCATGATATTCAGTAGACTGCATGATATTCAGTAGACTGCATGATATTCAGTAATCTGCATGATATTCAGTAGACTGCATGATATTCAGTAGACTGCTTGATATTCAATAGACTGCAAGATATTCAGTAGACTGCATGATATTCAGTAGACTGCATGATATTCAGTAGGCTGCATGATAATCAGTAGACTGCATGACATTCAGGAAACAAAGGAAGAACTGTTCTTCATATAATAAACTGTTACAGACTTTCTCACTAAACCCTCACCCAAATATTAATTTCGTATTGGCACCTGCTGCTTTGCTATTAAGGTTCATGGACCCCACAAACTATTTCAGTTATGTTCTTACCACACAACACTATTTATATTGTCTTTATTGCCTTTCTTTCATGTTTGGTTTGCACCCTCAGGTTTTGTTCAGATGTTAATCCCTCTGGCACTGTTAACCTGAGATGTTGACGTGCCACTAAACAATGTGAACCCGAATGTGCGGCATAGTTTGCATAGTAGAAGAAAGGAATCTCTGCAGGAAGTTGTAGTTGAACTACTTTGTTAATGTACATTTTGTGAGGAATATTTGATGAAAACTTGTTTTAGTTCATGTTGGACAAACACTAGTGATATAGTGCTCATTTTCTAATCCTGCTTTAGATTTAAGTGTGGTGGTATATCCACAACTTTTTTGAATAATATAATATTAAATTCTGTGAGTTTACTCTGAATAGAAGAATGAAAACTTTTTCAATATTCAAAAATATATTGTTAAAAGTTCTGAGTATTAGTCAGAACTCACCTGGTTGCAAGTTGCTTCTGCAAGTCTTCAGATATTTTTTATTGATTTTGTATTTATTTAGGATTGATTTTCATTCATCATATCTATTCTGTTTCTGTTTTACAGATATTAATGAGTGCAATTTCAATCCTTGTGAGGTAAATACAGATTGTGTAAATTATGCTGGCACATACCAGTGCAATTGTAAAAATGGATACAGCAGGGATGTCAGCAATCACTGCGTTGGTGAGTACAAAAATCTTCTTGATTTTCTTAGAAACAGCCATCAAAATATCTAAGACTGTTTGCAGTTTGAATTGTAAGTAGGGTTTTAATTTTGCATGTTTTTAATCAAGCAAGCAACTTCTCATTCTCCCAAAAGATTTTCTTCTTGTTATTTGCAAAGGAATATACCATTTCTAAGGTTGTCATAAAGAGGTGAAAATAGGTACTGGTACATGCGTACAAACAATCAATTCACCCCAGATATGCAGTTTTTTAACTTCCATCATTCATTAAAAGTCAGCATTATTATAATTCAGCATTATCATAAATCATTATTGTTAGTGGATTAGGTTCGGTATTTTGCTGAGAAGGGCAATCAAACCTTCAACATACTTTGAAATTACGACAGTTTGTCAAAAATTAATATTTTTTTGCTGAGACAACCACCTGCTACCGCCATCTTATAGTTTTGCTTTCTTGTTTATGTACTTCAATATTGGACAATTTTTGTTAAATGAAAAATTTCCAACAGAGTTCATGTTTCTTGAAGTTATTGTCAAATTAATTACACAGTGAAAATGATTTGAAAACATTTTTATTAATAATCCAGGAAATATATATATATATATAATAAACTTTTAGCAGTCATTTGTATACACATAGCTAATCACCGAAAGATTGATGTCAATTTAGCTGTATGGTACGTATGGGATATGGTACTGTATGGGATATGGTACTGTATGGGATATGGTACTGCATGGGATTTGGTACTGTATGGGATTTGGTACTGTATGGGATATGGTACTGTATGGGATATGGTACTGTATGGGATTTGGTACTGTATGGGATTTGGTACTGTATGGAATATACTACTGTATGGGATTTGGTACTGTATGGGATTTGGTACTGTATGGTACTGTATGGGATTTGGTACTGTATGGGATATGGTACTGTATGGGATATGGTATTTTATGGGATTTGGTACTATATGGGATTTGGTACTGTATGGGATATGGTACTGTATGGGATTTGGTACTGTATGGGATTTGGTACTGTATGGGATTTGGTACTGTATGGGATTTGGTACTGTATGGGATATGGGATATGGTACTGTATGGGATATGGTACTGTATGGGATATGGTACTGTATGGTACTGTATGGGATTTGTACTGTATGGGTACTGTATACTGTATGGTACTGTATGGGATTTGGTACTGTATGGGATTTGGTACTGTATGGAATTTAAACCATTTGTTGTGGATAGATATGATTAGATTTGATTCAAATTTGCAAAGAAAAATGCTGCGAAAATTGGAACATCAGATATTGCCTCAAATTAATGCGTTCTTTTATAACAAAGGAAAATATTTTAATATGAATTTCCATTTTTATTCAGGATTATAGCAGAATTTTATTTTGCCAGTTTTAGTGATACCTGTACTTCTTTCCTTAAACAGAATCCTGCTGTCCAAATGGCTTTGCAACTCTTGGCTTGTACTGTTACAAGTTCTTTGAAGAGAACATAAGATTTGGTCAAGCCTTCACACGATGCCAGGATTTAGGTGTTGGCGGAACTCTTGCAAAGTTGGATCGCGATCAACTTGTTGTTGTGAGTCCTTGTAACTCTTCATTGCAGTTTGAAATCAAGGTTTTGAATTCAATTCTCAAACATTTGATCTTTAAAATCTCAAGCTATTGCCATTTATTACCCTGTTTTTGTTTTGACTGAAAAATGATTCAACTTCAAGGGACTGAGGTACTTGTATGCTTTTTATATGAATGTCTCTTAGTGTTTCTGGTGAAATTATATTACCAGATTATCAATTAATCACTGAAATTTTATGAACCCTGAAACCAAAAAGAATTTGCATTAAGTAGCTATACAACTAAGAACAAACTACGCAAGAAAAGCAAAATGGATGGAAATTATAAAACACAAATAAGGTAGTTCAAAAATACACCACACTAGTAAAGCACTAGTTTTTAAGAGAATTGGCAAGTTTGATGTGATCCGGGAGTTTGTTCATAAGTTGATTATTCAAAGATTTATGTTAAGGTAGAGTGTTTATATGCGTATTTAATGCACGGGGCAAGGGCTTTGACACAAGCGGAATGGCCCTACTTTAGGAGGACCATTTGCGAGTGCAAAGTCCTTTGAGCCATGTATTAAATATGCATATAAACACAATGCCAAAACATAAATCTTTTAAACAAATTTTCTTGTTAGATTGTTTAAAAAAACAATTAAAAAGAATGAAAAACGAGAAAAGTTTTCATATATTTTATCGCTTTATTTAAAAAAATTACCTGTTTAGAAAATGGAATAAACCAATTAATCATGGTCATGCATTAACGGGATTTGATGCACGGGTCATAAAAATGCAAATATTCCATAGAAATTTTGTAAACAGTAGTAATCCTCATATTTTTATGATGCATAATAGTAACCCCCTTCTTGGGAGTGATTGTTGAAACCTTTATTGGCTCCAGGTATGGTAATGACACATTCTGATACAACTTGTAAATATGAGGTTTCTGCATCATTGCACACGCAAGTGATCTGAGTAGAAATGTCAGAACAAAAGATAGTTTATCAGTAAAATACGCAGGAGAGAATCAGCAAATCACCTGCCTTTAATCTGGTTGATATTCCAGATATTTATAAATAAACCACTTTGGCATCATAATTTTGAATTTGTGTGTGCCACAAAAATTTCCAATATGTTATTAGATTTAATCTCTAGCAAGCTTATCTTTCTATTTCTACAAAGTCATATGGTCATCGTTCGTTTCAATCTTCAGCTGCTTTTCTCTAGAACAATCTACCAACACATATCAAAGAGGCTCAAACTGTAACTAACTTTAAATCATTGTTAAAAACACATCTTTTCTCACTTCTATAAGTTCTTTCCCTATTTCCCCCTCTTTCATTTTATTTGATTTTTAGCGCAATGAGACTTTAGTGTGTGTTGTGCTTTATAAGAATTGTATATTATTTTCATTATTATTTCTTGAAACAGAATTACCTCACTGCTTTTAATCTTCCACCCCTCGGCTCATGGATTGGATTGACTGACAGATTAAAAGAAGGGGATTTCCTTTGGACAGAAGATGGTGAAATGTTAGACCCAGAGCAACCGTAAGTGGTGCATATAGCTGACAATGCAGCATTTATTCTTCATCGTAGTACAGTAGCTTGAAAGCTGCTATAAAGTTAGGTAGTTATAGTATTGAGATTGGACATTCAAGGCCCTAAGAGTTACTCCTTGATGTAAAAAGAGGAGGAGGAAGGTGTATGAATTTGTATGGAGTATTCACTTAAAGGAGACATAAATTCTGATACAATCATTATTTCATATGATAGAGGATACAAATCTTAACCAACTGCTAAACACAGCAAGTCAAAATCTTATTCCTATCTCAAGTTATTTATGTTTGAAATCGACACATGGGGGTTGCCATTTTGTTCAATTCTGTATTGAAATATTGTGCATGACGACATAATTTTCCCAATGGACATAAGGATTACAGTGTATTTCTATATAAATGATTCAAGTTTTTTTTCCAAAATGATGTGACACAAACCTTTAACAGCATGTTTTGATAATTTCATGTTTACACAAACATTTCCTTGACCCTTACAAAAAAGACAATTTTGTTTTCATAAGCTGGAAAACTTGAGGTAGATTATATAGAAATACAAAGCATTAGAACATCCTGCTGGGCTGATGACATCATAATCTGCATAGTTTTGAAATCAAAATGGCAGCTTCCATGGTACTATAAGTAGTAGTATTAAAGTTTTTAATAATTACAACAAATGTGTTAGATTGCTTTGGGAGTTATGAAACTTTGTCAGAATCTTTTTATAGAATTATGTCAAACTTTATGTCTCTTTTAACCATTGAAAGTACCTGGGACACCAAAGATGAATTTTGTATGAAATGTTGGAAAGTTTTTATGTTTTTTGAAAATAATTTGAGAGATATAAAGAAATAAAATTAATCAAAGTGTCAAGATTTATGAAATTGGAAAACCTTTGATGAAGTTGGTTAAGGGCAGCAGAAAATCGTAATGTAATTCCATTTCCATGTTTTTAAAATTCAGTCATTTATAATTTACAAAATGTCTTTTTCATCTGTTGATTGGGGTTTGGCAAGCTGCAAAGTACCTTTGTATATGGCTTTAACATGACTTGTCCTTCTCCTTAAAAATTTGTTCCAGCAAATCATAACCACAAACTTACTGTAGCAAATAGTGAGACCACTTTATCTTAATTAAAATAACCACACAATAAGGACTTCATCCATTGCTAATGATACTCAGCACCAACTTCCACAACAAGTAAAGCTTTCAAAATAAAGAAAATAAAAAGGAAAAATCTGACCCGACCTGGTTATGTATCAGGTCGGGTCTGACTGTTTGAAACTTTAAGGAGCAGGAAAACTAATTATTCAAACTATGGTGTTTAGAGGATTGAAAACTACATGATGATCTAGCCGCCTTATTGAAAAGTTGTCCAAATTGGGGTATAGCTGTCTAATAATGCATGCAACATCTCACCTCCACAAATTGTAAAACCCACAAAAGTAATATTAACTTTCAAACATAGGATAATTTTCAGACATGATTGCATGCCTAACAATCATTAAAGATAGCTTAATCACTTATGCGTGAATCGCATCGCAGAGCCTGTATCCTATATTTTAATGCGTGAGTAAGCAAGTAAATGCAAATCGGAAGCGGGGTTACGTGATATGATCACCCGACCGGTTTTCTGTTAATGATTGGGTGTTTAGGACACATTTTTAATGCGGCCCGAGGATCGTAAAGATGAATATATACACATAAGAATTGGAGGGCTATTCCACTGACACTAAATTAGGATATTATCCTTTATAATAAAGTCTGAAATTCCACACATGTTAGAGGGCCAATTGGAAGGTTCCTTGATTTGTTTGCTGTTTGAATGCTAGAGTGCTCTTGTTAGAATTTAAAAAAAAGCATTTTATAATCATTGTATCTCCAGCAAATGGAATCCAGAGTTTGTGGAGCCCATCTCAGGAGGAGAAGACTGTGTTTCTGTAGATGAAAATTATGAATGGAAGATTCTTGATTGCAGCCTGAGGTTGCCATTTATCTGTCAGGTTCCCCATGTACCATGTGACAATGGTAGGTAAAGTTCTGTCAGTGCATGTTAAAACAAAGTCAATGACATGCAATTGTATTTGAAAAAATAGTGCAGTCGATAACAATTTTCAGTTTCTCATGAAAAATAATTCCATAATAACTCACTTTCAAAGCATGTCTCATTTATTTGTTATATCATTTAGCACAAAACGGTTCAGCACTTTGAGGTCTTTGAGGCCTTAGCAGAAAGTGCTATATAAATTGCTATAGTATTATAAATATTATTATTATATCAGCTAATACAAACCCTTTTACCCCCTCCCCAACCATGACCCCATATTCTCTCAACAATTGCCATTGCACCCTCACAGTCCTCTACGTCTTCCTTGCTTGCCCCATGTACAACCTTCCCAGAGCTTCCCTCGCTCCCCACAACTCAATAACCGAGCTCTTCCAGAAAAACCCTCCTGATAAAATAATCTCCTTCCATTATCATGCTTCCCTCTACAACCATATTTAGTCCTCTTCTCCCACCACCTCCCTCTACTTTCACTCTTTTTTTACCCATGCACTTCCTCTCTCGATCCCTACTATCTGGCTTTTAGTTCCTGTGTTTCTCTCAATTTCCCACTATTTTCTTTTCTTTCTACTTCTGGAATGAGCTTACCTCTCAGGCACAAATTGACCCTCGCTGTCATGGAGCCATTAAGCCATCAACAAGATCATCTGGGCAACTCCCTGACAAGCTTTCGCACTTAAGTGACTGAGTTCTTTCTATACTAGTGAACTATTTTTATTGAGTTTTCGCCCTATTTTGGAAAAATAATCACAGACGGGGGTGACTAACTGTGCCCTCAGGACCACCATTGAACATCCTCATCCAATGGATGCCACTGAATCATTGATCACTAAGTGGGGAGACTAGCCTTTCCCTTGATATCAACACATTCAGCATATCTTTGAAAGAATCAGAGCTTAAATTGGTGTTAGAATTCAAATCTGGAACTTGTCCCATTCTTATTTCTTTAAAGGTTCTATTGACAGGTACAAAAGTTTTCTGTCCTTGCATGTACTGAACAGAGCATTAAATTCTGAGCTTAGTTGCCTTTGAATTTTGAAAATAGCATGTGTTGTTTTCAAGTTATGAGTAATCGAGGTTTGAAAATATTTTTAATAGAATGAAAAATATGAACAGGAAAACATGAAAATGTTCAAAATCCCTCTCCCAGCTTGAGGGGGTGGTAAAGATCAAACCCTTTTATTAAATTTATCTTTACTTTTTCAAAGAGAAATGGCAGAGGGTTAAAAACAATGGATATACATAAGAAATTAGAATCCTGTTCATACATCACAAAGGTAACATACAAATGTACATATTTGCCCCAAAATGGCTATTTTGAACCGATTTTGATGAAATTTTGTGCTTTCTTCACATTTTTTTATTGGATTTTAAATGAATTTAGCTAATGTGGCCACTACCTGTCCATATACCTTCAAAACAATTCAATGGTATATATCGATTTAATCAAAACTAAACCTTGGACCATAAAATAGTCAAACAATGTTCAGTATTTTATTTTAATTTGTTCTGAAACAGTGAATCTTTGTGAAGTTGCCAATCCATGTCTTGGGGATGAGAATTCCGAGTGTGTATTTGAGAATGGTCTTACAGCATGTAGGTGCATTGAGGGATACATACGCAATGACAAAGGCAGATGTATCAGTAAGTAAAGGTTTATTTATACAAAGCGTGGGTTATATCATATTTTTCAAACATAGATTATCTTTGTAAGTGTCTTAAGTTGAAATATTTTCTACTTCTTAGGCTCTGAGATGTTCTCCTTTATATAATTGAAAAAACTTCAGTGTATTCAAGGGTTACAAAAAATTTTGTTTTAAATATCTATTTTCTTTCATATTTGCTAATAGATTTACATTCTTTCACAATAATCTGCAAATAATTATAGAGTGCACAACGTTGCAAATGTATAATACAGAAGTTCATTAAATCCATATACTCTCATCATTAACCATTTTACGTATTTCTTCGATTAGTATGATTTCATGGAAGTTAAGAAGCCACTGCAAATGATAACTTGCGCCCACATTTTCCTCCATGTCAGCTTATCAGCCAGATGATTACTTGGTAGGTCAGCATTGACTTGAGAACACTTTAATCTGTGGAAAATACAATCAAATTATAATACACAGTACTGAAAAGCACTTGTTTTCAAGAAGGTACTTGTCATTTGACATTCAGTTTAGGTAAAAAGGAAAACTGGTATAAGGTCCAGCAGCATTATGAATGACTTTGCTCTGCATTGAATGACATTATCTGTCAATATTATCTGATGCAAAGTACATAATACTTTATCAACATTTGATATGCTGCAATTCTATTTTATTTTTGATTAGGCTATAGTATTTCTTACGCTTCTTTACAGTAAAGTCATGCACTGTTGCTGATGCTAATAGCTGCCCAGGGCAGGGTGAAACATGTCGACTTGGATTTTTTGGATATGTTTGCATATGTGTGAGTGGGTACACTACAGCAGAAGATGGCTCATGCATTGGTATGTTATTGACACAAATGTGTTTAGATTTTACCATGATCAGTCACCAACAAAAGATTTACTGTTTACCAATTGAATCATATTGTAACTGTGATGAAAGTTACATTGATTGTATTTTTTTTCAGTATGGATAATTTTTCATGTTTATTTTGTTGCAGAGATCATTTCTAAAACCACTATTCTAACAAATTACAACAATGAAATTACTTATTACAAGAATTTCTTGCAATGTGTCATGTGATATTTCTGCAGAATTTCATTCAAGAAAAGGGTAAAAGCCAAATGATTTTTCTGGGGCATCCTAATCAAATTATGTCTGATTTTCCAATATTCATAGGTCATTTATGCATGTCAACATGACGTGTACCTCCGCTTTCCGTTTAGTATGCACTGCAACTGCCGATTTTGGCCAAAACCGACAATTGCACATCACACGCCTCGCCAGAGCAAGGGCAACCTAATATGATATCATTATTTGCTTGTCCTGGCACAGCTACGATCTAATTACATTGCCAACACGTGCGAGTGTAATATGATGCCTCTATCTGATGCACGTTGGACATATTATTAATGCCCCTATGATAGCATACTGAAAGGAAAGGGCTTGCACACTTAATGAACTGGAGTTCAAAAATCACATAACGTGGAGCTTGATGGAAATGGCTTTGTGTAATTGAGATTAAAAGTGCAATCAATGCAGGTGTTTTGTTAATTTAGTTAATAGCTTCTTGCTACAAGTGATATAAAAAGTATTATAGATTGTCGTAAGAGAAAAAGTTTCTTCATAGGAAGTTTTATGAGCAAACTTGAATTAAAGAATATATTGTATGATGTTGTTCTAGCACAGTTTTGATTAGAATGAGCAGTACATTAAAAGTTGGTTAAGCTTCATGTGGGGAGGGATTTCTTGAAAAACCCTCAAGAGGGAATTTGGTAGAAAGACAATGAACTGATGATTGAGGAATGAGGAGTGTAGAAGAAGAAAAGTAAGATATAGTTATGAACATTAATGTGTAAACAACCTTTTTGAACCATTACACTCGGTGTATTGATCTCAACACAGTACCGAGACTGTGCTATTATCAGTTAAAGATGACCTTCTACAAGCTATTGAGAAACAACAGGCAGTGTTGTTGGTACTTTTAGACCTCTCGGCAGCGTTTGACACGATTAACCACAAGATCCTGCTTTGTCACCTCAAGATACACTTTTGGTATCACAGGTAGTGCCATACAGTGGTTTTCATCATACCTCAGTAGCAGGACCAACCACGTAAGTGTTCCAGGGGCTGACTCTGATATTGCACAACTGGATGATGGAGTGCGTACCCCAGGGATCTGTATTGGTCCGCTTGCTTTTA
>JAIGNY010001765.1:602500-612500 GCA_020152595.1 Chiridota heheva
TAACTGTAAGAAATATCTTAGATTTTCCATTAAGGTAGTTAAGTGTATTTTAAAGCACCTCGTCTGCATGGTATTCAACAGTTGTTTGCTCATACAGAGTGATAAAGTTAACTTTGACATCACCCATATGACTGCAGTATCATTAACAGTAAAAACTAATCATTAGTTATTAGCATAAGAAGATATTTCAAGCATGATATTCTGATATTTCACAGTAAGTCTCAGAATTATTTTATAATGAAACGTTGTGGTCGATTCTTATGTTTAAAGAAAAGGTATTGTCCCATATTAAAATACATTCAGAAGTGAAGGCCACTGTGCTGATAACGTCACTTCCGGTTCCTTATTAATTGCGAGAAATCTGTGATGTTATCGATAACACATGAAGGCCCCTTGTTTGGTCTGGCAGATCTGTGAACATGACTTATTTTTCGCGATCAATAGGGAAAATTGAAAACTGGAAGTAGCGTTATCATTCACTTCTGATTGTAATTATGACACGATACCCTTCTTTCAACACATTTAATGTCTGGATTAATGTGTATAGTTTACCAAAAGATATATAAAAAAATTATAAATTGGTAAAAGATACTAATATTTTCTTTTACTGATCCTGTCAATTGAATGCTTGATTCAGACAGAACATCGATTAACAGTATTTCTAGGTCAATAAAAAAGTGATAGCATAAGCATAAGTTCGAATCCCGGTAGGTCTGCAACCAGTAAGTTCACAACTAGTTATCAAAGGCCGTGGCCGTCTTGATATAATGTCCAGCTCTGGATGCTTTCAGGACGTTAAAATTTGCTATGCTATATGTGTCATCTTTGTCAAAATGGCCCATATTGTAGAAAGTCTTACTTTTACTATGTCAAATACTTGTTGTTTTCTCAGAATACCCATATGTAAGTGACTGTAGCCAATAAATGTTTTATGGAAAATATGCCTCATGTAATATGTCTTGTTTCAATATGGGTGTGCTTAATGCCATGTGATACATTTTCTTCTGTACAGCTGTAATAGTCAATGAGTGTGTAGAAACCCCCAACATATGCTCTGGAGACAGAGAGGTATGCATTGATGAAGTAGAGGGCTACAGGTGTGGATGTGTGCCTGGCTTTGTAAAATCTAATTTAGATGTATGTGAAGGTAGGATATCACTCAGTTGTAATCTGTACCATCTCAGTCTTACCCTGCCCTGTGCGATCCATAACCTGCCATTCATAACTGGAACTTTCCAGTCATAACCCACAACCTCTCAGTAATAACCCACAAACTCTCAGTCATGTTAACCTACAACCTCTAAGTGATAACCCATAGCCTCTACCCATTGCCTCTCATCCATAAACCATAGCCTCTGTCATAACCCACAACCTCCCAGTAACAAGCCATTGTCTCTCAGGCATAAACTGCAGTCTCTCAGTCATAACCCACAACTTCCCAGTCATAACCTACAACCTCTCAGTAATAACCATAGCCTCTCAATTATAACCCATTGTCTCTCGGTCATAGTCCACCATCCCTCAGACATAATCATTACCTGTCAGTCATATCTTGATATATGTTTTGTAGATGTTGTGGGTTGATTGTATCCTCCCGACCATAGGATGTGTAGGGTCTTAAATGTGATGAATTCAGCATGGATGTGTAGGAACTTTGATGTCATAAATTCATTCCAAAAATTGTGCCATGTTACAAGTACTTGAATATTTCACAGAAAAATACAAATATTTAATATACTAATAATATCTCTTATTCTTTTCTTTGCATTAAAGCATTGAAATCTTTGATTGTAAAAATGGTGGCTGATTTAAGTGCTTATGATTAAAGATGATCAAAAATAGTTGCATTTGAGACCGTAACAAAGAAGATAAAATATAAAAATGTTCTAGACATGAATTTTTATAATAGCAAAGAATGTTAAATTTGATTGACTAGGACCAGCTGTAACTGTACAGTTAGTCCACAGAGCCGTGAATAGGGCTCTCTTCTCTTAGGAATGTATGCATAGATTTTCGTGCTGTGCATATTTGATGAGCTGAAAACACCATTTTGATACTGTGATATCTTGACGACTATGACACCTACGGAAACAATCTAACTTGCAAATTGCTAATAAAAGATTGATATCTCGGAAAATAATAGCAACTTTGTTAAGGACAGAAAGAAAAAGGGTGAATTTACAGGCGAAACAAAAATAGGGAAAATACGGGCTTACGTTTTTGAAGACTTAATACATTAAAAAAAACTTGCAACAGCATGAAAATTTCAGAAAAGATCAAAAATTATGTTTTTCGCACAAATTTATTACTCTCCAGTATCATTATTTGTCTGCTGAATCAGGAACATGGCAAATTCAAGGCAATTTCTTATAGTCGCTTGTCAGAAATGAGCAAAACACCTCGACGGTGGTGTTCTGCGTTCTCATTGGCTGTTGATGTTGTCATTCATTATGTCATATTACGATTTGCGGATGCTATTATATGTAATATAGTATTCAACGTACTGAAAATTTTGGGCTCACTTTTTCTTTTTTTGTTCCGTTATACATAAAATAGTACTTGCAACAGCACGACAATCTCAGCAAAGATCAAAAAGTATGCTTGACCCACAAATACATTACTTTCCTACATTAATATTTATCGGCTGAGTCAGAAACACAGCAGATTCAAGGCAATTTTGTGTGGTCTCTTGCCACAGACTCTTACAACACTAAGTTGTATACATTTATAAGAATTTGTATCCCTTGGATCCCTCCAACTCGACACCCAGGCTCAGTTTTCTCAAAATCAGGGGTAATCCACACCTTCTAACCTGAGAGCTTCTTCACAGTACAATTGCTAGCAATCAGCTATACACAACCATACACAACACAGGGGTAATCCACACCTTCCAACCTGAGAGCCTGTTCTTACTTCACTTGCTAGCAACCAGTTATTGTTACACTGTACACAATAGGTCATTCATCTGGGGCTGAAGCCACAAACCTCCTTTGAAGTGAAGTGGAACAGATTAGTCCTTGGCTGACCTTAAAAATAAATATGCATGGAGGAATTTGTGCAATGCCTAATTAATTGGGTGCTGCGGACTGACTGTGTAAAAAAGTACATAGCAAATAAATATTAAAAAATCATATGATAGAAAGTTGTCCGTTGGTATAGGTAGGTCATGGCTAAAAGTAATGTGGATTTTGTTTTCTTCCTATGCTTTGAATCCAGATGTTGATGAGTGTGTTCTCTTTCCCACTATGTTTACCCACCATCGAGTTCTGTGTCAACATCGTTGGAGCATACAACTGTGAATGCAAAGCTGGCTTTCAAAGGTTTGGACTGGACTGTTTAGGTGAGTTGGTCAAAAACCATAAGAAATAATTGCTATAGATGTATTTCACATGACGTCACACACGCTTTTATGCATGCTAACTCGCCATCTTGAAGGGAAGTTTTTCGTGAATTACTGTTGTTTGCACCTAGGCTTATATGTGTATCAGTATTTCAAAAAACCATCCTTGTTTTCTTTACAATTAATCGAGTACTCATCTTTTAATTATTTTCAACAAAACCTACAGTTATTCTATATCATTTTTGTATGATGAAATTATTATATGTTTTCCCTGTTGTTTTATATCATGAAATTTGGGTCTTCTATATATCTGTGTGTATATTTGCCATGATTTGCCTGTCAAAACAAAAAGTCACGTGGTCGGTGAAATACCTCTATAAGTAATAGCTGAAAGTTAAGACAATGGATTAAATATTCCTTAAAAGTGAAGCAAATTCAACTGATTTACCTATGGGAAGAATTAATAGTGATAATTAGTTATTAATTGATAATTAGTCATTAATTGATAATTAGTCATTAATTGATAATTATTCATTAATTGATAATTAGCCATTAATTGATGATTAGTCATTAATTGATAATTAGTCATTAATTGATGATTAGTCATTAGTTTATGTGTGTAATTTTCTGAAAGTTTGAGGAGCATGGTTGCCACTTTTGCTGATACTCAGCAGCTTTACCAAATTCTTGGTTTATGGACATTAAAACTTTGATTAGCCAATATAGTTTCAGAAGATACTTGTGGGAATTTGTCTAATTAGTTGTCATGAAGTTCTGTTTGGGAAGAATTGTTGTTTAATATTTAAACTAATGCTGATCCTTTGTTGCTTGGATGACTGCAGACATACACTGTGTTGTCAATTTGAAATATTTCAAAAACAGACCATGCTGTTACATAGTTGCTACTGTTATCTCTACAGGACCATAGGAGACCTTAGATTATTGGAGGGGTCGAGACGTACCCCTCACTACATATGGCATTGTTTAGCTTAAAATATATCAAGTTAATTATTTTGTAAATTATTGGCGGCCATTACTCCTCTGGCCCCATAGGCTCCTGCGGTCCTGCTCTATCAAGAACAAACAAATAGAGCAACAGTAGCTAAGCTATGTAAAATTACCTATGTAAGCATTACCATTAAAATCAGTTGATGATTTTAAAGTAGTTTCCATTTTATGTGGTAGTATGTATAAACAACCATACCTATCAATCACTCAGTCAGGTACCATAATTTCTTGAAGCGTTAAGACATGGTTCTGACAAACACATTTTATATCAATATCTAGCTGGAGAAGACATTTTCATTAAGTTTAAAGACTTAATCAGACATTGGGCATGATGGCTAATGTAAGCAGTAGCCCACTTGTCATGCCATCACATTGCCCAGAACACAGTTGGTTGTGATATACTTTAGGTGTCTCATCTCTGTCCAATGAGTGCAATAGATTTTTTTAGTGAGTGGTACTAAGCCAGTATGCTGTGTTATTGCCTGGAAGTCGCAAGTTTACAACTTGGTGGTAATTTTATTCTGTTTGTAGAAATTACGACTCATTATGATGAAGTATTTGAGTTCATTTTGTACAGCTGCATTCAGCCCAATTATACCCAACTCTTGAACATGGTCACATGTCAAGTACTTGGCAAGCAACTTTGTTGTTGCTTCTGACCTTTACAAGATCTTTTCTTTACTGGCTTAAATGACATCACAAATGTTCCAAAGGGGTGTAATCATAAATTTGTTTAATAATAAATAATATTCACTAAACCATGTGGAATGAACAGTAGACATTCATAGCAATCTACTGTATTTTTGTCCCTTCTTTTCAAGTAGTTCTGGTTGAGTAAAATGACATTTTCCCTCACCTAGATATTGATGAATGCTCTCAAACCGGTAGTTGCTCAGGGCAGAACGAGAAGTGCATAAATGTTGCCGGTAGTTTTCAGTGTGAATGCAAAGAGGGCTACTTCCTTGCTGGAGATGTCTGCCGAGGTAGATTCCATTATTTTCACATTTTCATTTTGCTGCAGTGAATGCTGTACAGAATCAAAGCTCTTAATATTAAAATAAAGTGCAGAGTTCTCCTTGTGTATTATATTATTGATACAACTTTAAGTTATATATATTTTTTATTTTTTTTTATTAGAAAGGTTCTATCAATGCTTTCTGCAGTACTTACCTAGGAAATTAGGTACAATAAATGGTCACATGTATTGCTAATCACCTATCACCCCTAGTGATTGCTATCACCCCTAGTGATTGTTATCACCCCTAGTGATTGCTATCACCCTTAGTGATTGATATCACCCCTAGTGATTGTTATCACCCCTAGTGATTGCTATTACCCCTAGTGATTGCTATCACCCCTAGTGATTGCTATCAACTCTAGTGATTGCTCTCACCCCTAGTGATTGCTATCAACTCTAGTGTCTGGTAATTCATTTCAAGATTCTTCAGATTGTTTAATCTTCTCTGGTTATTACATTAGTTGTTGTGCTCCTTAAATTTTCAAACAGTTAGACCCGACCTGATAAATAAGCAGGTCGGGTTAAACTTTTCCTATTATTCTGAAAAGCGCAAGTAATTAGGATCAAATTTCCCTTATCAATAGCTCCATTGTACTAGTTCTCCATTCAATCCTGGGTTGTTGTGGAAGTTGGTGTTGAGTGTCAAATTAGCAATAGATGAAGTCCTTATTGTGTGGTTATTTTAATTAATATAAGTGGTCTTATTATTTGCTACAGTAAGTTTGTGGTTATGATTTGCTGGAACAAATTTCTAATGAAAAGGACAAGTCATGACTCAACAACAGGCTCACAATTGCAACAATTTGGAAAACAAATTTTGAATACTCTGTATCAAGTGCAACAAATGTACAATTTTGAAATACGTTTTGTACATTTGTTGTTCAATCATATCTGCACGTCATTTATTTGCACACGGTTGCCCGTACGTACCTCCCTGTGCTTTACTTGTATAACAAAGTGGGTGGCTTATATAAGGTTATGTTATTTGAAAATATTGTCAATTTGACCACAGCCTCATCGTAGCTCAACAACTGTCCCACATTTGTGTAAATCTGTCATATCATTATATCTCACACACTTATCTTCTTTCCAATTTTTTTATGAAGTAAACTTGTGTTGCCTGCATTTACGGGCTGTGTACAAGTGTCATCATCAGTTTCCCCATTGTACTCTTTGAACTGTAGTTCATTTAAACTCAGTGGCTAACCATTAAAGAGATCCTTTAATAGGAATTTAGCTGGAAGGTATTCATTGCACCCATTTCCTAAAGATCAGAACTGGTTTGGTACGATTGTGGAAAAATGTTTTCACTTGTCATTTTAAGATCAACTATCTTAATGGAGGATTTTGTGCACCTGTATGTCACATAATCTGAATCATCTTTTACAGATATCGATGAGTGTCTAATTAACACATCTCCACCATGCCTAAATCCAAATGAAGTTTGTGTCAATACTGATGGGGGTGTTGAATGTGGGTGTACCAAGGGTTACATGAGGGTCAACAGTATATGCATTGGTAAGTACTCCATATTTAGTTTTTACAAATCTTTAGACTTGCTTTGTGCAATTGAAGACCTGTATAAGAGATCTTCAGTGTGATGTTATGGAGGGTAGGACATGTACCTTTGACTATTTTAAGTCTGTAAATGTGATCATTCTTTCAATGCAAAACAGTCATTTAGCCATCAATATGATTATATGTATGTCAAGTTCTTTAAGATTCTTAAAGCTTAATGCAAAACAAATACAGTATTTATTTAACCTCGAAAAGGTTGAACAATTTATTTGCATATTCATAATTAATTATTTTTATTGTATTAATGTTACTCATACTCTCTGGTCAATTTTGTTTTCCACGTGTATGATAGTAGAGGTGAATACAGTAGCGTAGCCAGCATTAAAAAAGTGGGGAGGGGGGGTCCGAGACCCCCTCCCAAGACAAAGTTTTCAAATTTAGCTCATTTCTGAGGGCAATTTTGTTTTTAAAAAGTAATTTTTCTTCTTAAAAAAACACAAAGATTATCCCAAATTTTGAAAAGCTCCTCAAAAAATTGTGTGTGTGTGTGTGTGGGGGGAGAGTCCTCCCCTGGCAGCTATGCTACTGGGTGAATGGAATGATGTTAGAGAAGAAATAGAATCATCACCCACTTTGAGGAACTAAACCCATTATTTGGTGTATGCTTATCATTGTAGAGATTGGACTGCCAGACTCTATCTGCACCAGGGAGCCCTACCCCTGCATCGGTCAATTTGAAGAGTGCATTCTCAAGGCAAACTCTTTCCTTTGCAATTGTTACATTGGTAACACAAGGGTGGAAGAACTGTGTCAGCGTAAGTATTCAAAGCCATCTATAACAAGCCCAGCTCTTTACTTTCTCTTAAAGGTAACATACAGTTGTGTAGAATTAGAGAAGTGCCATTTTGAAATGGCACTTCCTTGGTAGAACAGTTTTTATATTTTGAAAAACGCAAATTTAGTTTTTTTGATTTATGGCTGTTCATAGTTTAAGGATATTTTGACATATGCAAATTTGTTGATGTATGAACAAGACAACAGTTCAGTAATTTCATGCAATTCCTTATTTTTCTTTCATGAAATGGTAAGATTGTCTTCAGCAAAAGTTTGTTTGAGGGTATGGCTAAATTTGAAAATCTTTTATTCTCCTTTAAGCAATTGTGCTGAATGATTAAACAATAAAGGGCTTAGAATAGGATATCACACATTTACAGTTACAACTTACAATTTTAAAAAGCTGTAAAATGATCAATTTTTAAGTGATTCTGACAGATGTTTAACATATTTTCAGCTTAGGTGGTCATGTTTGTCCATAGATTATTACAAATTCCGAAAGTTCGGCTAGATCTGTTTTGAAATAATGATGCACAAATTATATTTGAAATGCTTTTTTTTTGCATTCTGCACTAATGAAGATAAACATACTTTGATAAAATGCTTCAGATATTTTAATGTTCACTTAGAAATTGTTGAATATACACCATTACAGCAGAATAATTTTTGAAATTAAAAGACATTTTTAGATAAAAGACCCACTTCCAAGAGGCTATTAAGAGCTTTCTCTGAGTTCTGAAAATTCAATGTATGATGGTTCTTTAAAATTTCAGTTTAGGACACTTAAAATGTTGTGATTGTGCTAAAAGAAGGTTTTGCATTGTATAAATTCAAACATCTTACAAACTTTTATTTGATATGAACTTGCAGCAATACAGCGATGTCAAGCAGATCCAAACCTATGTGGTCAGAATCAAGCTTGTGTGGAGACTGCTCTCGGGGAATACATCTGTGTATGTCGCAAAGGATTTATTGTGGTTGATGGAGTCAATGGATGTGTTGGTGAGTTACAAACATCCTGGGTCAAAGGTTAATAACATGAAAAGGAATTAAAATTGTTGAACTCTTGTTCCTTTTACAACTGGTTACCCCTTCATCACTATACCCACTCTTTCCCTCAAACTTGCTGTTTTAACACCTTTTACTTTACCTTCTCTTGAATTGCACCATTCATTCATTTAAGTTGTCTTTCTATTAGTTAAACTTTCGACACTAATTTGCTTTCAATGTATCAGTCAATCGCCATTCTTGTCTCGTTTCAAAATATTTGCATTTCTCAGTAGTGAATCAGGGCTCTTTTCCTCCTTGTAGTTTTTGTATGGTATATTACTTGTATTTTTGGATACCATTTCATCTTCTTTTTAGCGGAGCAAAGGTGTGCATCAGATCCGAATTTATGTCCCACAAGAGGTGTGTGTTTTGATACTGCACCAGGGATATTCAGATGTGAGTGCCAGACTGGGTACACCATGGTGGGTGAAATTTGCTTCGGTAAGTCCTTGCTATACAACCTTGTGTGATGCTCACTGACCACATTTCCTCTATGATGAGAGGAATTTCACGATTTGCTGTTACAGACACAAATGAAAATGGTGTTTTTAATACCTCACCTTCAGATTTAATTCAAGTTTTCCATAATAGTCCATTTTGAGGGGTTTATCCATCAAGCAAGTTTTTTGATAAATTTATTTGTCTAATAGTTTTAACAACACAAAACAAACCATATATATCACTTTTCACTAATTTGATATTTATGTAGTTTACTGCAGCTATTTATACATCTCGGAGTGTGGAACGGTTTATAGCGAGATTAATTAACCTTTTTGGATTAAATGATTGACAGCTTGTTTTGACCAATTACCGCACGAATTTGCTTAGTAATAAAATCTGCATAACTAAGTGTGGGAAAACATCCTACATGGTACTGGTACAGTACAGCTAGCTAACGGCACGGGCTCATGTAGTCAATGCAACTTACTGTACAAAACAAATTTCTGCACACACAGACCGAGTGACGGCAAAATGGTGAACAAAAATTGCGCTGCAGGTTTTGTAAATCTGATTGCTGTTACACAGAACAGTAAGCAAACTGAATTTTGTTTATCCTTTTTTCTAAAAAACTCTAAAAATCTGGAAAAATGCCAGAAATGAATCAAAGCTTGCGGCAGGCCTCGCGATGATCTTAAAAACGCATTGGTAATGCACGATTGCGGATTTGAGGTTTGTTTGCCCCACATAGTTACTATAGTGGGCGTGGTCTATTTGGAAATCTGGAAAGGTTA
>JAIGNY010001765.1:617500-642039 GCA_020152595.1 Chiridota heheva
AATGAGGAATGTGTGATTACGCTCACTGGCTCCCAAGTTTGTGCTTGTACCCTTGGTTACAGAAGAGAGCTTGGAGAATGTGTCTGTAAGTTTGCACGATGAATGTTTAAGTTTTTCTTCCATGCATCTATATTCTGTTTTTTAAGATTGTATGATGTATTGTAACTCCCAACTGACTTAACCTTCATGCACTCATTTTGAACTGTTCATTACATTGTGGTATTAGTCATGTAGTGTTTATAGTAGTTAAAAGTTCATTTGAGCCATATAAGCCCTTATCTCCGGTTTCCATGGTGCAGAAAGAGCATTAATTTACATCTGAGTGGGATGAAGCAAGTAGAGTAAAGTTTCTTGCTCAAGGACACAATGCAGCGCTTACGACGGAAATCAAACCTGGTACTTTTCACCTACTTAACCACTGAGCCACTGCACCTCAGTGTTTATGGTAGTAGTCATATATTTTGTTCTTCATTTGCTTTTGGTAGGTGTTGTTAAATTACATTACAATTTTAACCACCTTGCTTTTATCACTTGAAGTTACCATGCCCTAAAATTTGACTTTTGGGGGCAGGAAGTGGGCGGATCTCACTTTAACTCGAACAGACAAGTTTGTCATATTGAATAGGCATTTATCAGATCATGAAATTCTACACTTTTGATACACTTTTTATTCTTTATTAAAGCTTTGTAAATCAGAAATTGAAAATACATGAGATTGAATTCTTCATTAGGAAGCTTCTCTTTCATTTAAAAAAAGCTAGGATTCAAGTATTTTCTTTAGAGTAAATAATATTCTTAAGTTTCTGGTAATAAAGATGCAAATGTGGATCTCAAAAATAAAATTATGTGATATGTGAAATATTGTTGTCATTACGTTTCTTTACTAGTGTAGAGTTTAGAATAAAGTGGAATGAAGTTATGTAACTAATGATCAATTTTTCAACATTATTTCAAAAACAGTGACAGATGAATGTGGCCTGACCCAGTGTCCTGACACTTCCAATCCTGTCTGTGGATCTAATGGTATAACGTATGCAAACACATGTCATTTCAGCATTGCTCAGTGTCGTAATGGTTCTCTGCAGATACAAAGTGGAGGGGAGTGTAGGAGTAAGTGTCATTTTTATTAGTTAAAACTTAAAAACCATCAAGCCTCGAAAGCTTATAGAGCCAGTGCTTTTCCCCGGTCTCATGGTGATAAGCGGATGAGAGGACTTGCATGAAGCAATATCCTTCCTGAGGAGAAATGGTCTGTCAATCATTAACAGTTAATGCACACATTACCTCAGGTAGCTATTTTATCACCAGTTTGCAAACAAATTTCTCCCACTAAGACACTGAACACGGATGAGTGATTCCAATCACAAAAGTGCCCTGATTATTCAGCATTGCCTTTATGTAATCTTATACTCACAAATCACAAATAGCCTTGGGCTACTTGACTGTGGTTTGCATGGGAATGGCAGATAAACAATCATTGTTTGGAGTGAAAACACATACACTGGACAGGAAGTCGGGTTGGTAATTGCCATACCTGAGTTTTCAGGATTAACTTAGGTGCCGGGTGCGGGTAGGCTTAAAGAGAAACTTTTCGGCATGTGACTCCCCCTGGATGGGGCACCAGTCCATTGCAGGTTGGCTCACCTGCCGTAACTGGCACTCATTTCACAGCTGAGTGAAGTGGAGCAAGTGGGATAAAGGACACAGCACAGTGCCCTACCCTGGCTGAGATTCGATCTTGGTGCCTTTTGAGTACGAGACCAATGCCGTAATTACTAGGCTACTGCACTCCCCATTTTCATTAGAATAGCTTGATTTCATATTGACAGTAATGTGGACAATATTATCTATTTTCATAGAAGTATATTTTTTAATGTATTCCACATTTAACAAAAATGTAGGTACCTATCAACATTGAAAAGTATCAACTGAAATTAATTAGTCATTCTGTGATTATAAATTTTAATGACTGATTTATTTTATTCAAAAAAGCTTACCAACCTTGTGTGGCCGGGCTGAGCATCTGTGGCATCAATGAGGTGTGTCTTGCTGTTCAAGCTGACGGCAGCTTCGGCTGTGTGTGTCTCAATGGGTATGAAAGAAATGATGTAGATACCTGTGTGGGTAGGTAGTTTTTCTTCTTCATATTCAAATTGAGGTATTGGGAATGTTTGGGGTTCTTTTGCAAATATGAAAGCTGAAAAAGAATGTATACAATTCATAAAACATGAATTTTATATAAATGGTACTTTTTATAAGACTAGGATTGCAGTATTTAACTATTGTTTTATATATGCGTGTGCATTTCTTGTTAATCATCTGTACCTTCTTTCTTGGGATCCCTTTAACTTTATTAATAATAATAATAAACATTTTTATATAGCGCATTATACCAAACGGTCTCAATGCGCTTTACATAAACAAATATAACATGAGAAAACCTTAAGATACAAACAGTAAGAGAACAAAAAACCATACTTAAAAAGATACAAGCAGGATAAAGTTACAAGGTCCAATGAGGGGAACTCATGAAAAGGTGTGTTTTTAATACACTCTTAAAGATATTTAAAGTAGGGACATTTCTGATGTAGATTGGGAGAATGTTCCAGAGTTTGGGGGCTGCAGATTGAAAAGAACGTTCACCGTAAGTCTTGGTGTTAATTTTTGGCGGCTTTAGGAGAATAGCACTGTTAGATCTAAGTGAGCGAGTTGGTAATTGTAACGTGATTAAGTTGGAAATATAATTTGGAGCAAGACCATGGATGGCTTTGTATGTGAGGGTGAGAAGCTTGTACTTTATTCTTTCACATATAGGAAGCCAATGAAGTTGGTGGAGGATGGGTTTAATGTGAGATTTCTTACTTGTAAGAGTAACTAATCTGGCAGCAGTGTTTTGAATGCGCTGTAGCTTTAAAATTTGTTGAGAAGGAAGTCCAAATAAGATACTGTTGCAACAATCAAGTCTGGATGATACAAATGCGTGAACAAGTGTCTCGGTCGACTTTTGATCAAGATATTTACGAATTTGGCTGATTTTTCTGATGGCAAGTGAAGCGGAGCGGCATATATTATTTACATGTGGCAACAGTGTAAGCTTATCATCAAAAATAACACCCAGGTCTTTAATACAGGAAACAGGAGATATACATGAATTACCAATCATAACAGAGGAAACTGGAGTAGTGCTTAGAAAACGTGTGAAATATGAATTACTTCAGTTTTACTATCATTAAGAATTAGTTTGTTGTCTGCACACCATATCTTGATTTCCTTTACACACGATTCAAGCTTTGCAATACTCTGATCTTTTCGTTTCTATTCATTGACACATAAACCTGTGTATCATCTGCATAAATCATCCCATGCAGGCCATGAGATGTGATAATGCTTTCCATAGGGAAGTATAGTATGTAAAAACAGGTGGTCCGATTACTGATCCTTGAGGCACTCCATAGTCAAGATACCGGGGTGAAGAGTTTTTATCTTTAATGGTTACAACCTGCGAGCGGTTTGCAAAATATGATTTCATCCAATTGAGAGTGATTCCATCCAAACCGTACACAGTATACAGCCTATTAAACAGAATTTGATGGTCAATAGTGTCAAATGCTGCACTAAGGTCGAGGAGGACAAGAAGTGACTCTTTGTGGTCATCAGTAGCAAGGAGAAGATCATTGTAAATGCGTAACAGGGCAGTTTCTGTTGAGTGATTCTTGCGGTAGGCAGATTGGAGAGAGTTTTGTAGTGAGTTGGCACACAAGTAGTCTTGTACTGTAGTTGCAAAGAAACAGCCTTTTCTATCAATTTTGCAAGAAATTTTAAGTTGGAAATGGGACGATAGTTTTGGAGAATTTCTGTGTCCAAGGACGGTTTTTTGATGGTAGGAGTGACAATGGCAGATTTCAAGGTTGATGGGAAAGTGCCAGAACTCAGTGACATGTTTACAATCTTTGACAAAACTGGCAATAGCTCGTCAAGACAATCCTTCAGGATCCAAGTTGGTAAGGGATCAATTGAACATGATTTGTTAAGTGAGCAATTGTATGGCCTCATGTGATATGCTTGTCAAAAGATTAATTTGCTATTAATTTTTTGTTTACTAATATACATTGTATAGTTACCTATATTTCATGTGAATGACAATCATGAAGCTAATCTTTCCTTAGGAGAAATGGTCCGTCAATCATTCACAATTATTGCACACATCACCTCTGGCATATAATTCACAACTATTTTTATCACCAGTTTGCAAACAAATTTCTCCCACTAAGACACTTACCATCCTACTAAGACACTTAACACGGATGAGTGATTTCAATCACAAAAGTGATTACTCAGCACTGGCTTCTGTAATATTACACACACTAACCTTGGGCTACTTGACTGTGGTGTGCATGGGAATGGCAGATAAACAATCATTGTTTGGAGTAGAAACACAATACACTGAACAGGAAGTCGGGTTGGTAATTGCCATACCTGAGTTTTCAGGATTAACTCAGGTGTCGGGTTCGGGTAGGTTTAAAGAGAAACTTTTCGGCATGTATAATGTATTATCAGGCCTGGAAGAGATGTCAGGTTGTTTGAGGGGAGGGGGTTCATGTTCCCTTCTGCCCCCTTCACCTCATTCATGTTGATTATAAAAGTGTTACAAAGCAAAGCCAGTTGTATCAGAAAATGAAACACCTCTTTTATTGATCATGTTCTTACTTGCAGAGACGTCTGTCATAGCAGGTGGACCCTGTGATCGTAGCGTGTTCCTGTGTTCTTTGCCAAACCAGATCTGTGTGAATGATGCCATTGATGCATACCACTGCGAATGCATAGCTGGTTATCGTCTCAGCAATGGATTTTGTTATGGTATGTACACTCGTGGAGGGGTCATAAATGGAAGGAGAGTGGGTAAAGGCTTTAGGAGGGGAGAAAGGTTTTCTGGCTCAATGCATTAGGCAAATTTTGTTTACAAAGTAGAGATTTACCAAATTGCTCAGAAATTGTGAGTCAATTTATCTGTCATTATCTCACTCTAATTTTTTTTTATTTTTAGACTCATTTTGTCATGCACAAGTGTGATGCTTCCAACTTCTTTCCCTGCAGGGGAATTGCTACCTAATAATAATGATAATAATAATGATAATAATAATAATAATAATAATAATAATAATAATAATAATAATAATGATGATGATGATGATGATGATGATGATGATGATGATGATGATGATGATGATGATGATGATGATGATGATGATGATGATATGATGATTAATGATGATATGATAATGATGATGATGATGGCGATAACAATAATAATAATAATAATAATAATAATAATAATAATAATAATGTATTTATATAGCGGATTATCACAAAAATGTACCAATGCGCTTCACAATATATGCATTATATACCAAAGAACTTAAAAAAATTATAATCAGATACAGCAAAAATATCTTTTTAAATAATAAAAATGCAAGAAAATGGGTATCAAATTTTAAAGAACAAATCATTAGGTGAAATCTTGATGAAATCATTATGAGGCAGTATTTAAGACTTTAAGGTAGCACATTGAAGATTAACATGTAATATCCACTTTGACTGGCCATAATGTTAGCTGATGTACCTGAATGGGGCATCTTACACCTAGTTTTCTGTGAGCTATTTGCAAACCCCACACCCCCATCAAATCATGTGACCAAGTATTTCATTTCCCCAACAGCTGATACGATTTATATTCTTGGATTGTAAATGTTTATTGAATAATTTTCTCTTTATTAATTTTCAGCTAGCAACATTGTGAGTACTTGTGCAGCAAATCCTACGTTTTGTTCCAAAACCAATGAGATATGTGTTGATGGTCCCTCAGGATCCTATTCTTGCGATTGCATCAATGGTTACGTTCCGTTCCATTGCGAGTGGATTGTGTGAAGGTAACTTGCTTGTTGATAATAGATAAAAGCCAAGCAGTATATTCTTCATACTTAGAATAAGACAAATTAACCATATGTAAATTTCCTTTTTAAAAAACTTTTTGTACAGCTAGAATATTTGCTTGAAAGGAAAAATATGCACCAAAAATGACTGCTTTTGCTTTGTTAACATCTTTGTCTATTTTTCAGTAAAAATAAAAAAAAGAGTTAATTCTGAAAAGTAGTTGAATTGATAAAAGAGTATTTTTATCAACGTTGAACCAGTTTCAAAACAGTAATGTCACCAAAATGTAACAGAGACCCAATTTCAGGAAAGAAAAATTTTACATTGATATTTGATTATACAGTGGCATTTGTAATAATGTCCTTACCGTATGCTATCGTTGATCTGAGTGTGCAAGTTAAAACTATTTAATTTATTTCTACTGTATGGAAATGTCAAATTTAAAGAACCATAAATATTGAAATGGAAAGCAATGTTTCAAATAAGTTTGCTTTTACATAATTATTTCATCATTGTTTTGGATGTCAAAAAGCTTTCTATCATTGTGTGGCCAGAAAATCATACAAAATGTGCACAAATTAGCCAAATTTATAGGGCAGTCAGAGCAAGCAAATCATTTGTATAAGCTTCAAGAACTTTTTGTATGTCAAATGATGTCACATTGGATACTTACTAAAAAGACAAAAGTTTTTTTTTTTTATGTCTTTTATTTGTATGAACATCTTTTAAAAGTTGTTGAATGAGTTTATAGGTTTACGAATTTGTTCTGTTTTCAGAAATGTCACTTGTTCTTCCACCATGTGTACTAAATCCAAACCGATGTGAAGGAAGCAATAAGCTATGTCAGGACAATGGCCTAGACTCCTATCAATGTGTTTGTGTTGAGGGCTATGTTCTTGCGGCAGATGGGATAAACTGCGAAAGTAAGACCTTCAATTTTGTACATGTTCAATTTTGACATGATTATATTATTTCAGCCACCAGTAATTCTTTTTATATTTTAAGTGTCTTCCATATTCATGGATTGAAATGATTTCTTTCTGAGAGATGCTACTTTTTGTTTGTACAGTATGAGAAATTTTTCTTCAGATTTACATGGAATTGTTGATATCATCTTTGGTCTCTGATATTGTTCATATGATCTTTGTTCTGTCATCTCTAAAATGAGTTTAATGATGGAGTCATGGCTTTGTACTTACTCCCTGCTGTTCTGTTTTCTCTGTCAGTTTTGTTACATTTTCTTTAAAACTTTTTTTAAAACTGTTAAAGTGCTCTTAAATACAAAGAAACGTTAAAAATTTCTTGGACATTTTAAACCTGAATCAATGGGGCTGATATACCTAGAGTTTGATTTAATCTTGTAAGATTAATTTCAAATGATGAACACCTACCTAATTGATTTTTACTTGCAGCTTTTTAATCATCATATAGGTTATATGTAGGTTATATATAGGTTATAGGTAGGTTATATATAGGTTATATATATAGGTTATATGTAGGTTATATATAGGTTATATGTAGGTTATATATAGGTTATATATAGGTTATATGTAGGTTATATGTATGGTTATATGTAGGTTATATATATAGGTTATATGTAGGTTATATATAGGTTATATGTAGGTTATATATTGGTTATATATAGGTCATATATTGGTCATATATAGGTTATATGTAGGTCATATATAGGTTATATATAGGCTATATGTATTTATATATAGGTTATATATAGGTTATATATAGATTATATATAGGTTATATGTAGGTTATATGTAGGTATATAGGTTATATGTAGGTTATATATAGGTTATATGTAGGTTATATGTAGGTTATATGTAGCTTATATATAGGTTATATATAGGTTATATGTGGTTTATATATAGATTATATATAGGTTATATATAGGTTATATGTAGGTTATATATAGGTTATATATAGCTTATATGTAGGTTATATATAGGTATATATAGGTTACTATTATTGTGTTTTAAAGGAGACATAAACTCTGACATAATCAATACTTCATATGATGGAAATAACAATAACAAATTTTTTGACCAAGTTTCATACCTCCCAAAGCAATGTAAAATAAATGTTTAATTATTGAAATTTGTATTTAGCATTGTCACATTTATCATTCCTTGTCAGATATTTTGTTTCTGACATCATCGTTTTTCAACCTATTCTCTTTAATGATGCTTTACAGGGCCTCTTGCATGTTCAAAATTTCCTGATCTTTGTCCCGGACGGAACCAGATGTGTATAGATGGACTGGACAGTGCCTATGAGTGTGTGTGTTTGGATGGTTTCTCCCTCTCAGAAGATGGTGTCAACTGTGATGGTAGGAATTTGTGTCTCTTCACAGAAAACTGATTAAAACGATTATGTGATTCTTTTCCTATAGAGGTTTTTGTATTACGTTTAAGTTCGTGTAATACATTTATGTTACAGGTGGACGACTTAGAGGTTATCGATAAGCTGTAAAGACTGTTATGGATGTGACCAAGATTGGATTAAGTCAGATGCTAGGTGTTTGTTTTATTTTCCAGTTATTAAAGCTGACATTGAAATATCCAAAACGGTTTTTATTGAATTTTACAAATACCTAATTTGTTACAAATCTTGTCTTGCCTTTTATTTGCTTCTAGTTTTTACTTCCACCTGCACAAATACTCCAGATTTTTGTGAGGGCGCTAATGAACAATGTGTGGATGGAGAAGCAGGAATGTTGTGTGAGTGCAAAGATGGTTTTCAACTAATTGCTAAGGAGTGTCGAGGTAAGTCGAAAAAAATATTTTGGTTTTTCTAAAGGTCTTGTGACTCCTAGCGAATTAATACTTATGTAAATGAGCGTCAAGTTCCGCTAAAGCTAAATCTATCCGAGCCATTAGGCTCATAGGGCCAGTGTTGAGCCCCGGTTTCCATCAAGTTCCGAGCAGAATCATTTTTTTTAATATTTTTTTTTTAAAGATTATTTTGTTACTAAGTTAAATGTGGTTAACTTTCCAATACATTTTTGTTTATGGAAAAGGTATGGGAAATTTATGACACAGCGAATGAACTAATGTTCATGATTTATATGTAGTTTTATTAGAATGTTTGTTCTACAAGTTTACAAACCAAAATGTAAATTGCTGTTATGACCAAAAATGAATTATTTCAGGCATCAATTTGCATATTTATATCAAATTTTGTGATGTATTACACAGGGATTCCTTGGTATTTTCTTATGTTAATATTTTGTACTTATCTGTCATGATAATTTTTTGAAGAGGTGCAGCAAATTCTGACCAAACAAGTAATTTATTACCATAATTTTTTTGCAGGAATTGACTTTTCCATCTGTGACTAAGATTTATGGAAGAACTTTGAAAGAATTACCTGAAGATTTTGACCTGTCCGCCCAGTCATGCATCACAGATTTCGCAGGAATTATAAACTGATCAAACTTTGATCATCCAAAAATCTGTAATGTGTTTTTTTGCAGAATTCAAAGCTGATTGTTCAAATTTGGATACTTTTTCTATTAATGTAGAAATTCCTACATGTCCATAAACCTTTAAATATTTGAACAATCTATGTTTTACCCTAGTGCTTGTATATTAATGGTTATACTTAACTCATTTGTAATATTTGCTATTGAACAATTTGAAATTTGTGTCTTTTCATCCATTGTATCAGATTAAATCTAGAGTATTTTAGTTTTGTCGCTGTAATATCACCTGTTTGTGGTTATTGTTTTGCTCAGCATTTGGCAGCTTTGGCTCCTGTGAATTGCTGCCTTTCCTTTGCTCTGGTGACAATGAGGTGTGCATTGATGGACCAGATGGAGTCCCCCTTTGTGGGTGTGCTGAGGGCTTTGTGAGAGGATCGGGGTCATTGTCATGTATAAGTAAGCAACTTTGCTTTGTTCTGATTGGGTTCTTAAAGCTAGGAAACAAAAGATTGTTTAGATTTGATAGAATATAAAATTAACCATCTTTTCACTTTTTATTCAGTTTATGATAGTGATATCGTTGCTGTAAGCATTTTGTAAGTAATGCACTTGTCAATTGTGTGACTCGCCCCTACACCCCCGGACAAGGTGAGTCATTGCACCAAATTGGGTAGACAAAACATGTACATTGATGCACCCCTTAGTCACTTAGGTGACTGACAATTTTTTGTGAAATGACTTGCACCAAATCAATCACCCCTGTACTAAGTCAATGGGTCTGAAGTAAATTGACCCACCCCAGAATCACTCTGGTGACTGACAATTTGGTACAATGATGCACATGTGAGTCACTGTTTCAATGACTCACCTTTGACTGGCATTGTTGGGGGTAGTAGGGGTGAGTCATACAACTGACAAGTGCATGATAGTTAGGAAATGGTAAAATACGTTATACAGATTTTACTTGAGAAAGAATTTTGTACTATATTGACTTGCCACCTATGACATTTGGAATGCTGCTTTATTTGCAGAGACATCAAACTAGTTGAGGATGGTTGAGAAGAAGTATTTGGTTGCAACTTTTCTTTTACATTGCAACACTTAGTAGGGTATAGAGGGCAAACACTTAAGTTTGCACCCCATTAGATTAAATGACGCTCATATTGGACTGCAGTGATTAAATATTTTCATGAACATCCATATATGTACAAGTTATTTCACCTGAAGTACTTTCTTATGTATTTACAACAGTTTCATGAATTCCAAATTCTCATCCAAAATGTTTCAATGTTTCTCTCATTTTTCAAGGACCAACCTCTTGTGCAGAGTACCCCAATTACTGTGTGAAAGCCAATGAAGTGTGTGAGGATAATCCAGTTGAAGGAACAATGTGCGTCTGCATGGAAGACTATGTGAGGACAGACCAGGGCTTCTGTCAAGGTACAATCAAATAACTTATGTAAATGGGTGTATGCACCCTTTTTCAAAATATTTCTTTATTGCAAATATATATCTTGCTTTTATTCTGTTAATCTCTGACCTCATAGTCCTGTAAAGATACCTGATTCATCAGAAAGAAATACAACTGCACAAACATAACTGGAACCTTGTTTTTTACATTGTTTTCTATCCAAAGCATTTACTAACAAGAGAAAAATCAATGGGTATTTAATCTGATTTTGAATATTTTTTTCATTAGGTCTTTCAGTATTGTCGCTTGGGTGAAAAACATTAAAATATCCTTGGAACTCAAGAATGTTATAGTATTCTGCAGCATGCTCCTTTAAGGTTTAAATTGTTTATTCTGCAGTATGCTCCCCTAAGGTTTAAATTGATTATTCTGCAGTTTGCTCCTCTAAGCTTTAAATTGATTATTCTGCAGCATGCTCCTCTAAGGTTTAAATTTATTATTCTGTAGCATGCTCCTCTAAGATTTAAATTGATTGTTCTGCAGCATGCTCCTTTAAGGTTTAAATTGATTATTCTGCAGTTTGCTCCTCTAAGCTTTAAATTGATTATTCTGCAGTTTGGTCCTCTAAGCTTTAAATTTATTATTCTGCAGCATGCTCCTCTAAGGTTTAAATTGATTATTCTGTAGCATGCTCCTTTAAGATTTAAATTGATTATTCTGCAGCATGCTCCTTTAAGGTTTAAATTGATTATTCTGCAGCATGCTCATATAAGGTATAAATTGATTATTCTGCAGCATGCTCCTCTAAGCTTTAAATTGATTATTCTGTAGCATGCTCCTCTAAGCTTTAAATTGATTATTCTGCAGCATGCTCCCTTAAGGTATAAATTGATTGTTCTGCAGCATGCTCCTCTAAGGTTTAAATTGATTATTCTGCAGCATGCTCTATTAAGATTTAAATTGATTGTTCTGCAGCATGCTCCCCTAAGATTCAAATTGATTATTCTGCAGCATGCTCCTCTAAGGTTTAATTTGATTATTCTGCAGCATGCTCATCTAAGGATTAAATTAATTGTTTTGCAGCATGCTCCTCTAAGGTTTGAATTAATTATTCTGCAGCATGCTCCTCTAAGGTTTAAATTGATTATTCTGCAGCATGCTCCTCTAAGATTTAAATTGATTATTCTGCAGTATGCTCCTTTAAGGTTTAAATTGATTATTCTGCAGCATGCTCCTCAAAGATTCAAATTGATTGTTCTGCAGCATGCTCTTCTAAGGTTTAAATTGATTATTCTGCAGCATGCTCCTCTAAGATTTAAATTGATTATTCTGCAGCATGCTCCTCTAAGGTTTAAATTGATTATTTTGCAGCATGCTCCCCTAAGATTCAAATTGATTATTTTGCAGCATGCTCCTCTTAGGTTTAATTTGATTATTCTGCAGCATGCTCATCTAAGGATTAAATTAATTGTTTTGCAGCATGCTCCTTTAAGATTTTAATTGATTGTTCTGCAGCATGCTCCCCTAAGGTTTAAATTGATTGTTCTGCAGCATGCTCCCCTAAAGTTTAAATTGATTATTCTGCAGCATGCTCCTCTAAGGTTTAAATTGATTATTTTGCAGCATGCTCCTCTAAGGTTTAAATTGATTATTCTGCAGCATGCTCCCTTAAGGTTTAAATTGATTATTCTGCAGCATGCTCCTCTAAGGTTTAAATTAATTGTTTAAAGGTTTAAATTGATTGTTCTGCAGCATGCTCCTCTAAGGTTTAAATTAATTGTTTTGCAGCATGCAGCATAAGGTTTAAATTGATTGTTCTGCAGCATGCTCCTCTAAGGTTTAAATTAATTGTTTTGCAGCATGCAGCATAAGGTTTAAATTAATTGTTCTGCAGCATGCTCCTTTAAACTTTAAATTGATTGTCTGCAGCATGCTCCTCTAAGATTTAAATTGATTGTTCTGCAGCATGCTTCTCTAAGCTTTAAATTGATTGTTCTGCAGCATGCTCCTTTAAGGTTTAAATTGATTGTTCTGCAGCATGCTCCCCTAAGGTTTAAATTGATTATTCTGCAGCATGCTCCTCTAAGGTTTAAATTGATTGTTCTGCAGCATGCTCCTCTAAGGTTTAAATTGTTTGTTCTGCAGCATGCTCCTTGGTTTAAATTGATTCTTAGTGCAACTTATACATTTCTCAGGAACAACATGTGCTACAGTGCCAACAGCTTGCATGGAGGTCAGTGAAGTGTGTCGGGACACAGCTGAAGGGACTACTTGTGATTGTGCTGAAGGTTTTCAGAGGTCAAGCTCTGGACTATGCTTAGGTATGCACAACTTGATTTACTTATGTTCTCACTGCCTGTTTTGCCCAAAGGTACTAATGAAGATTCACTTTTCTGTCTTTATGGTGCTTTTATGTTTGTCTTTATGTAGGTTACATATTAATATTCAAATATTATTAGTCAATTATATGAGACCTATACCCAACATTTTTAACTGAAAATGTTATACAGAGGGTTAATAGGGACAAAATTCTACACAAATTAAAAAACAAACCTTGTTCTGTTTTTATGTGGCCAATGCTTAAAATTGTTACAAAAGGACTGCTATTTTGAGAAAGTTTGTCATTGAATCAGGTCTGTGATAAAATCACTTGTATTCATAAACCTAAAGAAATGTATTATAATTTACCTAATAATAACTTTTGATTTTATTGCACTTTGTTTCTGAAGAACTTATAATATCAAAGTAGAGTACAGAAAGATACATTTAGTCTTAAAGTGGGACAGTGATTATGTATGCCATCACCAGAGTCTTCACCTCAAACATACATGATGGCCCCTTGTAAACCCTTACGCTATCAATATCTTCAGCCTCTCTAGCTCTCATCACAAAACCCAAACCCACCCTAATCTCTTCATCAATCTCCACAACCAAATCAAAGACCAACTCTCAAACTACACCTCCATCTATACTGATGGCTCCAAGGAAGGCGACAAGACAGCAGCTGCTGCCGTCATCCAAGACATCACCCTCAGTAGCAGACTTCCCGACTACTCGTCAATCTTTTCATCTCAATCTTAAATGTGATAACTTCCCATCCCTCCTCTTCTTCTGGAAACTTCTTCTGCCCACCCTCTGCAGGAAAAGTATTATCTTCTTCTGGATACCCAGTCATGTTGGCATCCCTGGCAATGACAGGGCTGATGCAGCCGCTAAGCTTGCCCTTAAGCTCCCCCTACCCCACTTCCCAAAACCCTTTCTGACATCAAACCGCTTATCGCTTCCCTTGTTCGAGATCACTGGAAAACCTCATGGGACTCCCAGATTGATAACAAACTCCACGTCATCCAGCCCACCATTCCGATCAAACCCACCATCATCAACCTTTCTCGTATCGACGACGTTCGTCTTAGAATAGGTCACACCCACATCACTCACTCCGACCTCCTTATCGACTCCCCCAACCTCTCTGCAACAATTGCCATTGCAGCACCCTCACAGTCCATCACGTTCTCCTTGCTTGCCCCCTGTACAACCTTCCCAGAGCTTCCCTTGCTCCCCACAACTCAATTGCCGAATTCTTTCAGAAAAACCCTCCAGATAAAATTATCTCCTTCCTTCATCATGCTTCCCTCTACAACCATATTTAGTTGCTTCCCTCTACAACCATTTATAGTCCTCTTCTTCCCCCTTTCTCTTCTCTCTCTCTCTCTCTCTACTTTGTTTTTCACCCATGCACCTCCTCTCTCGATCCCAGCTTTCTGACTTTTTGTTCTTGTGTTCTCTGGTTCTCCCCCTGTTTTCTTTCCTTCCTACCTCTAGAATGATCTAACCTCTCAGGCACAATTTGACCCTCGTTGTCGTGGTGCCGTTAAGCGCTCATCAAACAAACAAACAATATCTTCAATACAGAAAATACTGCAGAATGTCATTTTGTTTCTTGTGGTATCAAGTGCAGGATTATATTTTATTTGTAGGGTTTTAAGTTCCTTGAATTTGTCAGTTTTCATCCATTTCCACAAATTTTTGAGCAAGGAGGTACCTACTTGATTGGAGCATGTTATCATGAGCAGTTGATAATAAGTTAGTATTCTCCTCTATGATATAGGTGGTGCATTGGATACATGTGGAGCCAACCCATATCTTTGCTCAGCACCAAACGCCATATGCATCAATGGAGAACTCACAGGATCATACACCTGTGGTTGCGTGGAGGAATTTATTGAAACCCTGGATGGCCAGTTCTGTGTTTGTAAGTTCAAGTTCATAAAATCATACAGTGCTCTATCTAAAACAACTTATTCTAAAGCACCTATAACAATTATATAGATATAAAGGGGGAAATGGAATAGTAAATATAGTAAGAAGATAATTGAAGACAAAAATTAATTCAACTACAGAATTAGAAATCACAATGAAATAGATAAGTATGTTGGGATCGTTTAAGGGATCTAGCAGATTTGATTGAAAGGGGCAAGTTGTTCTTTGAAGTATATTTGTCATGAGGAAATAGCCATCTTTAGGAGGATTGGTCCATCAATCATTCATGGGTTTTGCACAAAGTCCTCCCAAGCATATAATGTATATTTATATTTAGGCTCAGCCAAGGACTAATCTGATTTGCTTCACTGAAGAGCAGTTATGTGGCTTGAACCCTAGATGAGTGACCTATTGTGTACAGTGTAACAGTAGCTGGTTGCTAACAAGTGAACTGTGAATAGACTATGAAGATGCTGTCAGTTAAAAAGATATCGATTACCACTGTGTTGTGTATGGTGTAACAATAGCTGGTTGCTAGTCAATGAATTGTGAAGAGTCTCTCGGTTGAATGGTGTGGATTACACCCGATTTTGAGAAAATCGAGGGTTTCGGGTGGGAAGGGTCTAAGGGCCAAAAATTCTTAATGGTATGAATAGAAGGATTTACACTTAATATCAGAACAATATAATACAATCAATTACTGTACCAGTGGTAGAGAGTCAAACTCATATTTCAAAGATACTGGGTGAGCTTCATGGTACAATCCCTGTGTTGCTTCCTTCAGCAAGAAACTTAATTTGACTTGCTTCAGTCCACTCAGCTTGAAATGAGTACCAGCATTGTTGTGGATCTCGTACAGTATGGTAGAATGGTGTCCCTTTCCAGGGAAAGTCATTATATTCTTATTCACTGGCACTACATGAACCACTGATAAGCACTGGTCTTATGGGCCTTCATGGCCCAGAAAAGGATTTCATTTAAATTTAAAAGGTAGAATGCTTATAATCACTGATGGATTAGAAAAATGAAGATATTCAGGCCTCAGCATGTAATTCCTTTTGTTTATTTGATGAAGATTATTAGAGACATCAAGGTTATAAGACTTTGATTTTGCTCCATTTCCTCATGTGTCTGGTCTTATGTTTTATTCCATGTTGTCAGCTGCTGTGGCAGGGGAGACGTGTGCCTCTAATAATGAACTATGTCCACAAGAGACTGAGGTTTGTGTAGATGGTGATGTAGCAGGGGAGTATCAGTGCTCGTGTGCACAGGGGTACGTCAGAGATCCAAACTCTTTGCAGTGTGTGGGTAAGGACAACAAAGTTTTTTTGAGATAAATAACAAATATATGAAAGGCATTAAATGACAGCAATATCAGCTTTACTTGAATTTGCATAAATATTATTCATTGAAATTTCATTTCAACAAATTTATGGGCTGACAATATTCATGTCGTACAAAATTATTTTTTACAAGTCTTTGTTTTTTGTTAATCTAGTTAGGATCAGTTTGTGTTATACATTAGTTCTTGCTTGAGGCTATTGATAACTAAAAATTGTACTTCATCGTATCTTCACTCCAGTACAATTTTCTGAACTTCTTGTCTGTACCTAAACCAAACAATGTACTTTCCCTCTCTTCGATTGTTAGAACTCATTTTAGGTCTGAGAGATAGAGCTGAAAATACTAGAGATATCAAAGTTTATTTTAGTGCTGGAATTTGGTTACAATGTTTAGTGTAGGTATTTAAATGGTTTGTTCAGTTTCCAAGGTATGGCTAATGACAGTTTTAAGATCAAATATTTGTTAAGGAAAATATAAGAAGATCTGTGTCAAAGCTTTTTTTTTCTTTTGTGGTGTAATTTTCATTACAAAATGGATAACTGTCCCACTATTGACATCAGAGACGATTGCATATTTTTTGAATATGTAAACCTGAAAATTAAAGATAAAATGTAAAAGAGCCACTTTAATTTTGTGAAATTGATGTAATTTTCCAGTATTTTCACAACCAGTGAGTAATTTAAAAACAATCTTTAAACTGCTATCTCTATATGTTCTCATAACATCCCTTTTGCATGGCCCAGGTCTTTCATTATTTACTGAAGAAAGTCCTATTTATTGTAACAACGTTGTCTTTACACATATAGCTACAACAATGGAAAGTACATGTGGCATGGATCCAACACTTTGCTCTGGTGCTAACATGAGATGTGAAAATGGCGCTCTTGCTGGCACATACAGATGTGAATGTGAATTTGGATTTTCACTTCAAGATGGGGCTTGTGAATGTAAGTAATATACAGGAACAATTTAATCATAGACATTTCATTGATTTTTTAAACATCAGCTTTTTTAATCCTTTCTCGTTCAAACATTATTTAAGTTGAAAAACACTGCACATTAAAACCACAAGAGAAGTTAGCAATATATGAAAGAATATTTCTCAAAATTGAAAGAAGAAAAAGTTGTTAATTTCAGATTTCACCTTTGTGTACATTGTTTCTTATATGCAGCTGTACCTATCTGTTCTCTTGAGCCGTGCGAAGGAAATAATGAAGTGTGTATTGCTGACGATACTAATCAAGGAAGATATCGCTGTGAATGTGACATGGGCTTCTCTCGAGTGGTTGGCATTTGTCGGCGTAAGTATTCTGCTTTATTACAAAACTCTTGCTGTTTTTAGAATTAAAAAAAAATAGTCTGGTTTCTATCACCTGGATCTCTGGAGTAGTATCGCTGAATCAGAGAGAGAAGAGATGACAATTGGCAGAGCAGTGTAGGTCACACAATCACAAAGTGATAAGGAAGGCATTGTTTAATCATTAGTTGTTCTGCTCCTTAAAGTTTCAAACAGTCAGACCCGACCTGATAAATAAACAGGTCGGGTCAGATTTTTCCTCTTAATGTTCCTCATTCTGAAAACCTTAGTTGTTGTGGCAGTTAGTGCTGAGTATCATATTAGCAATGGATGAAGTCCTTATTGTGTGGTTATTTTAAATAAGATAAAGTGGTCTCACTGTTTGCTACAGTAAGTTTGTGGTTATGATTTGCTGAAACAAATTTTTAAGGAGAAGGACAAGTCATGATGACTTTCCTAAAGAAAGTATAACCAGAGAGAAATTTAATAAGCAGGTGTTAGATGATGATAATTTCAAGAAAAATCCTTTCTGGCAGGTGGAGGTAACTATATTATTATTACTGTTAAAAAAAAAATGATTGAATAATTATATTCAAGGCCATTACATTGAATTGTGTTTATATAAAAGGTAATTTTTGTATATAAAAGTTATCATCAGAAGATGAAGAATTTATGGACTGACAGTTTATTTTTTCATTTTCTATTTTACAGCGTTTGTATTTACTACATGCAGCCTGGTGTCAAATCTGTGCGTGGGTGAGAATGAAGTTTGTGTAGATTTTCCGAATGATGACTATGAATGCCAGTGTGCAACCGGTTATGCAAGAATCAGGGGTGTCTGTAAAGGTAATTTTATTGAAATTTGTGGAAAATCTTTCTTTTTAACAGATTTTTAAAAAAATGTATGATTTAAAACATAATGAATAATCAAAACAAAATACAATTGTTACTTTAATTTGTTGTGTTTGAGACCAAACAATTTTTTTTTCTCCACACATTGTAAATTAATTAATCTCATTAATTGTTTGCATGCGATTGTTTGTCAAATTTATTTTGTTTCATAAATACTTTAACAGCATTTAGGAATTTGATATTCAAACTGCAAAGGCTACAAAGCTTCCTCATATTCATTGCCCCTCTCTACTCTTTCCAAATAATTCATGCAATCAGTAACAAATAGCTTTTTTTAGCGAGTAATCTCTTCTCCATGTTAAGTTGATAATAGAAATTACATTACTACACAGCCTGCTTTCAGAAAAATTTGCGCAAGAAATTTTCTAACCACAAATGATCAAACTTTCCACCCAATTAACTTACTTCTTGCAACCAGGCCATATCAAAGAATACTCTTTCACTTTTTTCCCCAAATAGCAAACACAAACAAAGACACCCTTTGTTTACCAAAGTTCTTTATAGGTTCTGCATGGGATGTTTCTGTGCTGCTAAATATACTTCATTAGTTCCAGCTGGAATCTGAGAAGGGATTTGGCCAGAGAGCTTTGAACCTGACACCATACTCGTGGTTTGAAAATAAAAGGAAAACATAAGTAATGCTGATACCGGCCCTGTTCCATCTTGTTGCTCATCTCAGTGTTCTCAATTTAAAGCAGGGGATGTACTAATGCTCGTTATAACTTTCAAAATAATTGCACTAATTTGTGTTTGTAAGCCTGTTCTTATATATCCAAACTACACTCCCTTGTTTCCAGATATATAGATATTTTTTTGATTTCTAAACAGACGAACAAATGTAGACAGGCAGCTCTACCTACTGTGGTGTAGCGGTTATCATACCTGTCTACAGACCACGAGGCCCTTAGTTCAAGCCTGGGTTGGGTAGACACGCCAGTGTACCACAAGTGCTTATCAAATTCCGTGGACATTGACTTGGTTGTCGATGTTATGTCTGTCTGTACGTCGTACTTGTGTTCTCGTCCGGGTTGTATTAAGCGTTTCGTGATAGCATTGTTACTATCATAAGCGATTACGCAGGCGACAACCCCGTCATTGTAATTGTGTGTTCACTCGTTATCGTAGACAGGCAGACAGACACTAGTGAACAACTAATATTTGCCTACATTTAATTCATGAAGCAATCACTTTCCTTAGGAGAAATAGTCCGTCAATCATTCAAAGTTTATGCACATTATTACCTGAAGCATATGATACACAGCTATATTTATCACCAGTTTGAAAACAAACTTCTCCCACTAAGACACCTAACACGGATGAGTGATTCCAATCACAAAAGTGCCTATTATTCAGCTAGGGCTTTGTGTAATCTTATACACACAAATAGCCTTGGGCTACTTGGCTGTGGTTTGCATGGAAATGGCAGATGAACAATTATTGTTTTGAGTGGAAACACAATACACTGAATAGGAAGTTGGGTTGGTAATTGTCATACCTGAGTTTTCAGGATTAACTTATGTGTCGGGTGCGGGTAGGCTGAAAGAGAAACATTTCTGCATGCCTACAAATACAAAATACCTAAATCACTATAAGCAGGGAAGAAAGATTATGTAGGGTCCATTCCTGTATAAATAAAATTTACAATTCTCCAAGAATTCTGAATGCATTTGAGATATTCACAGAAATTTTCAAAGAAATACATACACATTATCCTAGATCTGCAATTATGACACCACAATTTACATGGCAAGGTCACTTTTTCACACAATGCTAAAATCTATCAAATACAATCAATCCTAAACGGAATAAAATATCAGCATGGTTTTTACCAATTTGTTTCTTTAATATAACTCCATTATATGTATAAAAACTTTTGGGAATATTCCTTTAGCCTCATTTTTGTTAACGAATCTTCTTTTGTGTACAGAGACCTGTTCGTTGGATGAAAACCTTTGTGGGGATCACAGCACATGTACCGACACCCCTGATGAGGATCAATCCTACAAATGTGGGTGCGTGTACGCGTACATCAGGATAAACGGGCAGTGCTTTGGTACGTCATACGTTTTTAGACCTGTTAGTGAATTCATCATGTATGCAGCTGGAAACAACTAATATAAATAGCATTCCAGGAAATTGAAACAAAACTTAAATTCGTTAATACAGTAGTAGTTCATACATCATTTACAATAAGTAAGACAAATGCAGTTTTGTTTACGCCACTCTTTCTTGTGTGGGTGTGTTAACACCACTCTTTCTTGTGTAGGTGTGTTAACACCACTCTTTCTTGTGTGGGTGTGTTTATACCATTCTTTCTTGTGTGGGTGTGTTTATACCATTCTTTCTTGTGTGGGTGTGTTTATACCACTCTTTCTTGTGTGGGTGTGTTTATACCATTCTTTCTTGTGTGGGTGTGTTTATACCATTCTTTCTTGTGTGGGTGTGTTTATACCACTCTTTCTTGTGTGGGTGTGTTTATACCATTCTTTCTTGTGTGGGTGTGTTGATACCATTCTTTCTTGTGTGGGTGTGTTTATACCATTCTTTCTTGTGTGGGTGTGTTTATACCATTCTTTCTTGTGTGGGTGTGTTTATACCATTCTTTCTTGTGTGGGTGTGTTTATACCATTCTTTCTTGTGTGGGTGTGTTTATACCATTCTTTCTTGTGTGGGTGTGTTTATACCATTCTTTCTTGTGTGGGTGTGTTTATACCATTCTTTCTTGTGTAGGTGTGTGCTGGGGCTCTAATGATTACTATTCTCTTAAATTGTTTTTATAGGTATCAAGTTAATTTTGTCCTGCCTTTCTCACTTAATAGCTCCATGGATACAACCATTTATGTAATTTTACAGTACATTTTGTGCATGTTTTGCACCGGTTGTGTACAGTTTCTTTAGTGGTTGGTGGATATTTCATTTCCATTTCTTCTGCTGTGGCTTTATTGAGACACTTGGCAGAAATGACAAAAAGAAAAGGAATTCAAGTTCATTGGCAATAAATGCCACAACCTTTATTACTAAAATTGACAACACCTGCCACAAAATAAAATACCACTTTGGCAAAACTTGCCACAAAATATAACTTACTGGCCAAACTGATGGCCCAATTTACATGCTGAAATGATGGCAAAACCGGCCAAAATGATAGCTAAATACATGCCAAAATGATGGCGAAAATGCCCACTGGGCTGAAACCCCTGGCCGGGCCCATGAGATATAAATATAAGAGACAATTGCTCCCTAAGCTAAATCAAGGTAAGTATATAATATATTATATATAGCATGAATAATAGGTAAAATAGGCCACAAATTTAGTAAACAAAAGCCATACACTAAGCTATGCTTAACAAGGGTGGGAAGGTGGGTCAAAATAAACAAGACAGAATTTACATGACAAAGGCTGTGACAGAATGACCTCAGTTAGAGGCGGGGCTAGCTTATATACATAAATTGCGGACAAACTGGTAATATAGCAAAGCCCCAGAAGAGGACCAATGTCTTGTAAATAGGACAACAAATACATAAAAAACATAAGGGGAGCCCAAGAACACACAGCAGAAAGCACCATCTGATAAAGTAACATACTTGAACATGACTATAAAAACAGAGTCAGTTAGGATGAAAACTGAGTGAGTAAGCACCCTAAGCTTAGATGAACTAGCATGCCCTGCATAGGTAAAGCTATGTTAAATGATAAGAAACCTCAGCACGGGAGCAAGGTGATGTCAGGCCTCCACAGCAACCAGCAAGAGGTGTAAAATATGAATATGCATGCTGAAACACCGACACCTGGTAAGTATGGCGGCCTATGATAATAAAAAGACAACAGGACCTAAACACCCTACCAAGGCTCTGAATAAAATATTTTAGAGCCTAATGACGGCCCCAAAATTGATTATTAACAGCGAAAAGTTGATATGAAAAACAGTAAATGTAAAACATTGTAAACAGAACAATAGATGAAATTGACAAAAACCAATGTTACAAGCAATTACAGTAATTAAGGAGATTTTAACAAAAGCTTCCTATGCTTTTAAGTTAAATATCCTCAGACGAAAAGATGGAGTGAAGTCCTAGTGAAAATGATGCTTTTCTAAAGAACATTACAGTGGTAAAAAGTGGGGGAAATATATGTCGGGTAGCTCAGTAGGTAGAGCTCATAAACAGATGTTAAAAGTTACGGGTTCGAGGCTTGCTCAAGTCTAGTCTATCTCAATTTCTGCAGCTATATTGCAGACAATTATGCCGAATATCAAAGCGGAAATATGTTGTCTGTCCTGCTCCTCATTCAGCTCGTTAAGAGGAGTGATAAAGGTTGAATAGCTCTCACTGTCCTTGGGTGGGGATATAAAACTATCACTTCCAATGGTATGAGATTCACCCCCTACCTTGTTTTTAAACACTTTTTAAAAGATCAGGGTTTTAACTCGGTGTTTATCCACTATTCATCTTGGCAAATTTCTTGGGTTTACACTGAAAATATTAGTCAAAGGTGACTTTCCATGGTATGTGCCTTATAGTATGAATACAAAATATTATATCTGTAGGTATGGGAAAATATTTATTGCACAAAAACATAGAAGATTAATGTCTGTAGATTTGTAAATGAAGTTATGATTGAGCGAAGTGTATTTCAATGGAAAGACTTGATTTGTTTAATCAGTTCAAGTGTTTATTTTTCTTGCAGTCAGCCCCACCTGTGAATCAGACCCCAATCCATGCAGTGGTCCATTTGAGGTTTGTGCAAATGTCATAGAGACCGGGACTTTCAGGTGTGACTGTGAGAGGTTTTACTCCAGAGTAAGTGGAATATGCACAGGTAAGTGATATTTGTGATTGTTATACTTGCCAAACTTTCACGTTTTACAAATTACAGGGGTATCAAATTGAGTTTTTAAGCTTGAGGGATAGTTGTATCTTTACTTTCCATATATTCACAGTTTAGAGAGGTGCAGTGGTTAAGGAGTCATGCTTGTATTCGAAAGGTACCATTGTGAGTGCTGCATTGTCTTCTTGAACAAGACACTTTACTCTACCTGCTTCAGTCCACTCATCCGTAATATAAGAACCAGCACTGCTGGGGACTTAATGTACGATGGATATATGAGATAAAGATTTATTCATGCACAGTATATTGTTGTTTTTATTATTGGGGAATGTGAGTGGAATTAATTTTGATAGAAACAATACATTAAATAAAATCTATAAAAAGCATGAAGATTATTAGATGTATGCGTATGCGATTGTCTTTAACTTGCTTTAAGTGTATACCTCTCTAACACATGTTGATTCTGTCCTTGCAGGATTAAACCAAATCGATCCTTGTACCAGGGATGCCAGTCTTCTGGCTATAGCTGGAATTCCAGCTTTTTCGCGATTTTGAAATAAATATCCGGCTGCAATCAGTCATGCCTTCCTTTGTGTTGGACTGATGTACTGCATACTGATGTGTGTACAAGTAGTTTTCAGACCCTGGAAGCAAACCCCACTGGCATCCCTGTTGTACCCTGGGTGTGAATGGAGGGATGCCATGTGGGACATGGATGGGGGCCATGAGGGACATATGATATAATATTTACCATGTTGTATACACCAAGGGCTATATCAGGCATAATTATTGGACTCCACCTTTTTTTTCTTATTCAACAACCATTTGCATAGAAGTTATTATATGAACTGACACTTTCATACATAGTATGCTCAATCAGGGACTGTGATAGCTAGGATGAGACTGCCTATGGAGCCTATGGGACGTCATGTGAGACATAAGGTGGGATGCCATGTGGGACATGGGGTGGGATGCCATGTGGGACATGGTGTAGGATACCATGTGGAACAGGGTGGAATGCCCATGTAGGATATATGGTGGAGTACCATGCAGTACATAGGGTGGAATGCCATGGGATGGAATGTCATGTGGGACATGGGATGGAATGTGGGACATGGCA
>JAIGNY010001762.1:0-23000 GCA_020152595.1 Chiridota heheva
TACCATCAACCACAGAGCAATCTGCTTATCAAACGGTATGTACTGGTACATCCCTTCACATGGGATGTATTGATACATCCATCGTTAATCAAAATATTTCAGTTAAAACCATCCTAATTGACAAAGCAATCTGCTCACCAGACGGGATGTACCGGTAAATTCCTTTACATGGGATGTATTGATACATCCATCGTAAATCGAAATATTCAACATTAAACCATCTACATTGACAAAACAATAAACCCATGAGGACAGGTTGTACTGGTACATCCCTTTCTCCTGTGCACTCGTATTAGGTTATCCAAGATTCTGAACTAATACAGATTTTATACATAGCAAAAACGCAGTTTTGAACAAAACCTCCTTAACTCAATAATTTTACATGAAAAAATCTAATTCTAAATAAAACGAAATTTCATGTAAAAAGACGATTTACGGGTAACTATTAAAAACAATTGGTGAAATTCAGAAATTTAAACATGGTACAAAATACAAAATATTTAAAGTGCGTTTTTGCACATGAAAAAAAATGGAATAGCCCCAGAATTCCTGATTTCCTAAATTTTGAAAATGTTTCCTAAAGCCTTATATATATATATATATATATATATATGTATATATATATATATATATATATATATATATATATATATATATATGTATATATATATAAATATATATATATATATATATATATATATATATATATATATATATATATATATATATATATATATATATGTATATATATATATATATATATATATATATATATATATATATATATATATATATATATATATATATATATATATATATATATATATATATATATATATATATATATATATATATATATATATATATATATATATATATATATATATATATATATATATATATATATATATATATATATATATATATATATATATATTTATTCAAATTCATATCAACGTCTTGGATTTGACATGAGTTTAAGGAATTGTATGTTAATCAAAACACGAAAAACTCACGGGCTTCACCGCTCGGACCCCTGATAGGGCTTGAAATTTAAATTTGACACAATATTAAGTAGTTTTTTTCCAGAGGAATTGACACATTCAGTTTTAAGCAATTTTCTGCTCCTAAAATAATGAGAAACTTAGACCTTAGATTTGACACAATATTCAGCTATATTCTGCAATTAAAATCACATGAAACGCAAAGCTTCCGGGGCTTCGCCTCTTGGACCCCTACTAGGGCTTCGCTCTTATAGCATTTCCTAAACGGTGCCATATAAACAGTGCATGCCATTTTAGATATATATGCACGTTTTACTCTTATGATCATTTTGGTGTGGGCGCCAAAATGTCCTTCTCCAAGTGAAACATGGCCCATCACGCCACCGCCTCCTCTCCATCATGGTACACACATAAATTACAAGATAATATATTGGCATATCATATTTCCATGTTACTATAAACATGCAGACTTCGCCCTCATCCCTCCATTCAGAAATCCAACAATTCCCCCAACCCCAACACACTCACACACACACGCACACACACACACACACCCTCACACACATATCGAATTATGTATTTAGTATTACAATTTAACAGACAGTGGGATTAATGACCTCTCAAAGCAGGATTTAAATTTATTGAGGCAACTACAAAGTTATCAACACCGCTCAAAGGACGTATTTACTTTGATAATCAAAACTGTAAATATCTTTTCCTTAATTGATTTTATTGTTTACTTAGCTTCAAATCATATAACCCCGTTCAAAGGGAGTTTATTCAAGATAAACCATGCTGGTCGGCAGCGAACTTACTTTAAAATGTGACCACCAGATTGCGTCTAAGTATGTCTCTTTTTCAAATTTCACAAGAGAACATTCCTTAGTAAATACCACTTGATGTATTTTCTTCAAAAATCACTAAAAACCAATAACATAGAAATATTAATTTACCCGTAAAAATGTTTGCAGCCTTTTAGCATTAAAAGTAGTTTTAAATATATTATACAGAACGTTCAGGTAATGTCATACGTGCTTGACAGCTTGCACATCCTCCTCTCAAGGTGTATTGTGGTCTCTGGAAGTACCCACTGTGTGGTGGCTTAAGGATTAGTTCGACTGGCCTCATCTAGCCTCCTGCTGGGTTGGCTAAAACTCCAGCAACAATGTGTATTTACACACACACTTTTCCTATTACTCTCATACAGATTAAAAAAACAAATCCCCGGCTGCTATCCTTCTGGCGCAATCCCTGGTTTTTGGTAGTGTGAACAAAAATTAAGCAAATTCAATCGTTTTATGAGATAAATGGGATCCCATGTAAAGAATTGTGAAATACAAAGCAGGGCCTTCTTTTTGAGTTGTTATTAGCTTTATCCTACCATTGTGTACATATACTTCAAGGGTTACCCTAAACGAAAGAAATATTTGACAGATAATCGATCTTTACTCTTTGTTTTATTTTCCGCCATCTTAGGTTATAATTAGAAAACGGAGAGTTGGATAATGATAACTTATCTCAGTAGTCAGCCATTAGTTCACAAATTGTCGTTTCAAATAAGCACACTTACAAAAATCTATTCATCTGCTGACCTCGGGGAAATTTCTTTCAGCTGTATATAAGATTTATCATACAATAGTTATAGAATGGTAAGAGTGATGTGGGCATGAATGGTGTCATACAGTAGGGTACGATAAATGTGAACTATTTCAGAACTTATTTCAGTGATTAGGGTCAAGGGTCAGAGGTCAGAGATTAAATATGTAAAACGCACGATACAAGTTAAAAGCTGAAAAATTTGTCAGCATGTGCAAAAGTAATGATATACAGAAATACAATTAATGTCAAATATCAAAGCTTTTCAAATTGCATTAAACTGTAACATCTGAGTCACGGTTGAAATAATATCCTACTTTCTGTTCACTGTAGCCAACTTCGCCTAATCAAAGTATTTAGGGAGAGACCAAAAAAATAATAAGTTAACATGGGCAAATTTGTAAGTGTCCCATTCAGAAAATATTTCGCAACTTATGCTTATTAGGTTCTCAAGTGCTGTAAAATGGTAAATATTTAACTCATTTTGATGGGAATTGTTTGCTGTTTTAATGATTTTTAGTAGATTATAAACCATTTAAGCTGATGTAATGGCTATCTGTACATATAACTTTATTTTCAGTGTATAATAGCATGACAGAGGTTGAATTGCTTGTGTTAATTACTTCGTTTATCCTTCTTAATGTATAGAAGAATGACGCTGTGCTGACTATGATTTCAAGCACAAACAAAGCAAGTAGTCTGTTCCATTTTCAAAAAAAAATGTTTCAAATTAAGAAAGACATTTAATTAGGTGTTTGGTATACAATATTTCTACCATTATAATATACGCTCTTCCTTTCCAATGACTTATTCCACTCCACGTAAAGGAACACAAAACCGAAATGTGAGGGCGCTCGTTTTTGCGAATTTTACAAAAATATTATCCACAACAGATCGATAAACTTCATGCCTTCATAGAGACGACGTGAGAGCAAAACCGCTTGAATATTCATGTTAATTAAAACAATTGCTATACCGTTGCGTGCTATAAAAGCACTTGATTTTGGGGGACCCCTGAAATACACCCTTACCTTTCCGTGTGGTGCTTCTTTCAAGCTGTCACCCTACCACTCTTCTCTCAAGATACAGTATATAATTATTAAAGTTTTCAAACCTGAATTGTCAATTCCTGGATGACTAATTTAAATAATGTCACATGACCGAGATTTACGTGTCCATAATGGACCAATCGTATGTTAAAGGAATCTTATTGACCAATACAATACTGGAGGAATTTGGCCGTATGCACAATTCACGCACGGTACGGGACCAAGCGTATGAAAAATGTTTTAAAGCGCACGTATCATACGTGCGTTATAGATGAAGGAAATAGGCGCGCCTATTACTGCTTACATTTCCCCCTCAAACCTGCACCTGATTGCTTGGGAAACAAAGGAAAAGTTTCCCCAGCATTTGATCGGTCGAAGTACTGAAGAAATCACGTTCAGCTAAATTCGGTTTGAAAAGGTCTATACTGTCCTTTTATTCAGTCCCTTGTGACATTCATTCCTCAAACTGGCCAGTGCTTTAATAAAACTATGCATCTTTCAACTAACCTACCGTCTTTTAAATGATCATTTACAAATCCAACTTTAAATGACCTTTAGTTACAAAATGCATTTCCTAACTCAACGTTCATCGTTGAGGAATGGGAGCAAATTTAAACGCTGGTAGTGGTCAGTTGCGCTTCTTGAAACAATTTTGTAGGATGATAAATTAAATGTTCATTGGCGGCATTATTTTCGTGATAACTGGAAGAATCAGAACTAATTTTACTAATTTGGAGGAAAATTTATAGTATTTGCCATATAGTTTCATGGCTTGCATTTATTTTAGAACTGAAAATCAATTTTGTACCGCTTATGCATAACCCAATTGATTTATTTTTCTAAGCTAATTTCCACACTCCACCGCGCATCAAAAGACTATAGCTTTAAGTTGAAACTGACGGAAAGTGACATATATTAAGGTATAAACGATAGTTTGATATGATTGATACAACTTTAAAACGATAGCGTTGATTACAGCAAATACATTTTTAGAATAGAGATTTTATCTTTATTTTATAAGGAGCTTGAAATTCTTAAAGGAGTATTCCCATGGTTTTTTTGTAATATTCCCATGGTTTTTTGTTTTACAAGAGCAAGTTTATGAAATACGCTGCATAATATGGATGAACTTCATTACTTATAATATAAAAATCAATTAAGTTAACAGGAAATACATCATTTATTACACAAACGAGGATACATTTAAACTTACAAGATCACCTAATTTGAGCTGATGAATTCTGTGGAAGGAACAAGCCTGATTCGAAAAGTTTAGTATGAGAAATGAGGTAGATTGCATATTTGAAAGATAGGAAGTTTACTTAAAGAGGTTTGTGGAGCACTTGATTGGATTTATAGAACAATAGGTCAAATGAAGTAAGATCAAACATTGATAAATAGAACGGTGAATGTTTTTGGAAGAAACTTTTTCAATACATATACAAACAAACAAATTTAAAATGAGATTTACAGTAAGTATAAATGTAGAAATATGTCGCGAAAGGTTTTAAAATAAATACAAAAGTTAATTAGAATAGTTCTTCTTGTTTCATAAATGAAATCATTTAAATGTCTACATATCAAAATAAAATAGGCAACAACAAAAATATGCAAGAGAAAAAACCAACAGGACAAGCTAAGAAAAATGACAACTATTTCAATCGCATCATTACTTATCAATAAAGTGTTGTATTACATATAGCCATCAACTTAAGAAGAAGAGGCGTTAGGAGTGCAGAGTTTATTTCCTTTAAACCGTCTGGGATCTTACTCTACATAGATTCCCATATTTTAAAGATTGGTATGAGAGCATACGCATTTTGAGATGTTAAAAGTGAATTTAAGTCCGTGGAGTTCAGGAAATCATCATTTGCGGTGTCTGAGCTGCTGTTACAAAGACAACACTGAAGCTGAAAGGGATGTTGTATTTTGTATTTTGCAGTTAAATAACAATGGATATTTGATTTTTGTAAATTCTGCTGTAAATTTGTGATGTTTAATACTGTGTTGTTGTATGCCATTTAAGATATTGTAATTTGCACCTAAATAAAGGAATAGATTATCCATTCGTAAACACATAAAACGCTACATTCTAAACATGTATGGCTAGTATGAGATGAACATACATATCATGTTGCAATTGATTAAGTGATAGAAATCCGGTTTTGTTTACTATTATTTTTCGTAAGCAGAAAAACGGACATTTAGTTGTGGTTTTGGGGTGCATCTTCAAATTTAAATAGCCTCAAAGACTTTATCCTCGTTTGAATGTTAAGTTAATCTGGTTCGGAGAACGACTAATGAAAACACAAGAGAAATCCTTATTAGATGTTCTGCTCCTTAAAGTTTCAAACAGTCAGACCCGACCTGATACATAACCAGGTCGGGCTAGATTTTTCCTCTTATTTTCTTTATTCTGAACACCTTAGTTGCTGTGGAAGTTGGTGCTGAGTATCATATTAGCAATGGATGAGGTCCTTATTGTGTGGTTATTCTAATTAGGATAAAGTGGTCTCACTATTTGCTACAGTAAGTTTGTGGTTATGATTTGCTGGAACAATTTTTTAAGGAGAAGGACAAGTCATGTGTAGATTTTGCAATTTTTTCAGCAACCCTCATAGTGTAAAAAAAAAAAAAATTGTATTCTGTTTATCTTTTGTAATTGATTCTTCTCTTAGAAAATTGTGATTTAAGCATTAGTTTTAAAGGGATTAGATGGAAGGGTTATATATGTGTGCTATTTTATAGAACAAAAATACCCTTAAATTCGTATAACTATTAGAATAAAGCGTCCATAAAACGCTGCCTTTATCGGGATTGAAAATCCCCCTGACTTACCATATCATATCAAACTAACCTGTAAAATACCTCTTCCCTATGTCTTACCTCACGCTGCACAAATGTTTGCTGTAGAAATATTGTAATGATAATAGGAGCGGAAAGCACATTTCTTTGAAGATAACTCAAATATGCTTTTGTTGTAGATGATGTAGATACTGATTATCAATAATCGGGGAAATACTATTTTCAACGTTTTTCGATGTTCAAGTATCGCTCTGTTGAATTCTACACAAGTAAAATGAATAGTCTTAGCAGGAATTTAAATATTAAAGTATCACTTAGGATTACATTTATCTTCAAACATACAATATGACCTGTATATCGATCATAATACAAACTATTGACATGTTCGTCCTCATATTATGAAAAATTCAAAATATATTAATTTGATATTATTATTTTATTGACAATGTAGTATTGTTCTAATATTTCATTTTTTCTTTTAATATTGTTGATATCAGTATCCTGGTATGATCGATTCATATAGTACTGTACACAAATTTAAAATATATTTCTCAACTGCCCAACTTTTGATAGATATCTCTGAAGAAACAAATACTACTGATTGTCAATGAAATGTAAAGTGTAAATTACACGTATTGTATGCTTAAACTTACATATAAAAGATATGTTTTATAGCCTTTGGTATTTAAAACGTTATTATGTTAAGAAGATATTTGATTTAAAAGTGCTATCAGATTTTCGGTAGAAATGACTGGAATCAGACTAATATAAATTTAAACCCTTTTTTGTGTATTTTTATGAAACATTTTCGGAGATTTTGCAAAATAAAATCAATGAAAATTTCAAGACAACTTTAAACAGTCTCACACTGTAAATATTTCGAAGGCAGATACTCTATTAACCTGTCTGTATTTTTCAACCAATTACCAGATGAATTTGCCTAGCAACGAAATCTGCGTAACTAAGTGTAGCAAACATCCTACGCGGTACTGGTACAATACAGCTAGCTAGCGGTGCGATCATGAAGTCAATGCAATTTACTGTACAAAACAAATTTCTGCACACACAGACTGAGTGACGGCAAAATGGTGAACGAAACTTGCGTTTACGCGGGCCCGCTGCGGGCTTTGTAAATCTTATTGCTGTTACCCAGAACAGTTAGCAAACTGAAATTTGTTTATTCCTTTTGCTAAAAACTCTAAAGAGTCGGAGAAGTGCCATAACGGGATCAAAGCTTGCGGCAGACCTCGCAAACATCTAAATGTTAATGCATTGGTAATGGCAAGGCTAGAATTGGCAAGGCTGGAAACACTTTTATCACCTTAAACAACATTTGGAAATCTAACAACTACAGCTTAAGGACAAAATTAAAAATATTTCAAACAAATATTCTTCTTTACGAATCATACACAGCATGGAGAATGAATGAGGGCGACAATAAAAAAAAGTAGATACATTCCAACGAAACTGCCTGCGCAAAATATTAAAAGTCCGTTGTTCAACAGTAATTTAAAATAATGACTTGTATAGAAAGACAAAGATGGTACCGACAATCATAACAATTCGTGAGAGAAGATGGAAAGAAATCGAAGATATTTTACGTAGAGATGCCACCAATAATTCAAAGGTAGCTTTGTCCCGGACACCAGATGGGCGAAGAAAAAGAAGCAGGCCAAAAGCAACATGGAAGCGAATGGTAGAGAATGAGAGCGAGATGCTAGTTGAGGGAGCTGGAACCAAGTCAGTGAAGAGGCACAAGACAGGAAGAGTTGGATCTCTGTGCTGAAGGCCTCAATCTCACTTGAGGAGTAGTCAGCAGTCAGTCAGTGTGTGATTGGTGATAACAATTTCGGATTTTAGGTTTGTTTGCCCCACCTACTGTAGTTAACTTGTAATATCTCTTAAAGAGAGAAAATTGCTTGACACGCCGCTGGTAATATCTGATATACTAAAAACGTTACTTTCGTGGGGCTTATTGATTGGCTTGGCAATATATGTGCACATATTTAGACAAATCAGAAACATTAAATTGTATTGTATATTTTTGTCCACGTTAACACGGTAACTGGCCATTAAACGTAATACACATTTAATTTTTTCACCAAGTTTACTATATGTACTCTATCGTAGAAAGATAGATATCCTTAACAGTTAGTTCTACGAGACGATTTCAATCCGAGAAAAAAAATTGAGCGTATACCATTAGAACCGTAGTTATATAACATGTTATTTTATCTTATTATAAATTTAAGTGAAAGATCAAAAGGATTTGTAATAAATGGATCTAAAGGGCGCTAGCATCTCTGAAATTGTTATATAGTCCTTTATTACGTTAAGTCCGACCCCCACTTCCGATCAGGAGATTTCCTTCTTATGAGATCGAAATATGCGCAAAGAACGAAATTAACACTGCTTTAAGAAATATGCAGCCGTTAAGTAATAGCCTAATGTATTTTAGTGTGTGTGGTGAAAGTATAGATTATAACTGTGAAAATGAGACTTTGGATGCACATCACACAAATTATCAGACAAATTATATTGGCTATTTTCAGTTACGACGCCTTGTTGCACTTATATTTCAGTTGTTACTGTTATGTTGATAAAAACATATTCAAAATTAGAAAAAAATGATGCAATATGGATATGATTGTAAAACATCTAATACCCGATTGGGAAATCGGAGTGAGCTCCCGATTGGGAGCGCATACTGCTGAATATTGTCATTTTTGTTGAAATAATCAATCATTATAATATTTTGTTGTATTAATATACCACAAACACGAACTTGAGTCGAATCAATAGGAATAATGTTTCAAAGGTGGTACATGTAGTCGTAATTGTACATGTAGTCGTAATTACAAGCATATGTTAATATCACTAAAGTTGTTGTATGTTGACCTATTTTCGTGAAATATGTAGTACGTTGAAATAAAAACAGGATATTTTAACAAGTTTTTAAATAAAGAAAAAATGTTTTTACACTAATCCTCTACTCATATTTCCTGGGCATGGTTTTTTGATCAAAACCCTTTGCTTATCAAATTCATCAAATACAAATGTATGTTTGTCGATCAAATAATTTTTGAAAAATTAGGGCAACGCATTTGATTTGTAAAGTCGTTCTATGAAGTCCTCATAGATACTTTGACTTCATTAAATATGATTACATCGAGTGACAACTACACACTCGCGATGTAAAAACTGTATTAAGAGTATGTGGTAAGAAAACAATGCTCACATTGGTTATGTTTTATTTCATAATGTATTAAAAGTACGCTAAACATAATGTACTGTGCCATTGCTACAGAATCACAGCAGCGGTGCAGTGGCTCAGTGGTTCAGGAGTCACGCTCATATGCGAAAGGTACTGATTTCACTTAACGAAACATTTCCAATTACTTGAACAATCTCCGTGTAAATACACCTCGTGGATCTAGTAAGTGGTCTTCCGAGGTCAGGAATTTCCAAGCAAAATTTTTCGAAATACAAACGGTGATATTTATTTAAGCAACAAACTGTTTATTTATTTTCTCTGAAAATTGCTGAATACCAATATTACATATAGTGCCGAAACCCAGAACACTGACTTCTATAACTAATTCAAGTTTGGTCCACACAGTAAGCAAGTATAAGTGCAGTGGGGTATTAGCATATGAGTAACACCGTATAATGGGCCTTCAATAGTTATTTTGTCTTTTACTTCTAAAGAATTTTCATCCCCCACTTCTGCGATAACTTTGGACTTCGTTAATTCCATGAACGACCTAATCCTCGTCTACCATGAGTTAAACCTTTATTGTAAATACCTTGGAATGTTCTTTGTCCCGCAGTTGCAGTATGTAGCCAGAAAACACATCTGACGAGTCTGACAAGTTGGATTAATGGTTAAGGATTGATGAAGGGAAACGGTGTTTTATGCAGAGATGCAGAGAATTCAGAGAGTTAGTTGGATCCATCTGCGATGAACAGGCGTCCCGTCCAGTGGGGGTCATGTGCCTCCATCTGCTTGCACCATGGAAACCGAGAATAAGCACTGGCCTTTTGGGCCTAATAGCTTAGATGGATTCAACTTACCTTAACTTCTACATTTAATTACATCGAGTGACAACTACACACTTGCAATGTGAAAGCTGTTTTAAGAAGATGTGGTAAGAAAACAATGCTCACATCGGTAATGCTTTCATAATGTATTAAAACTATACTAAACATAATGTACTGTACATGCCCTCTGTTACAGAATTAAAGCAACTCATCACATTTACAAATATTACAAGTTTATATATTTTTACAGAAATGAGAAATTGTTCAAACAGACTGTTTAAACGAAATTGTATATCAGGTTTATTGAATTTTCTTAATTTTCAAAAACCGCTCATTTTATTTATAACAATCTAATGCAAAGTCATGTCTCATAGTATATGTTTTTTTTTTCTTTTGCAGCATTACTGATTTGTACCTTTCTTGTGTGTTCGATGGTTATTATGTCCACGGACGCGTTGCCAAACAATCCAGCAAACGCTCCCGGCTACCAGCCTTCGAAACGATCGGATACATACGAAACAAGGGAGGATAGTTAGTATCCAACTGATAATGAGAATGCAAAGAGATAACAGCCTGTCTTAGAGGGATAAAGTTCTTCATCAACCATCTGTTCTTCATGTATTGGCAATAATGGCATAGTTCAAAATTGAAGGCCTACAGGTTTCATTTATAACATCTTCTCAATTTTTGATAATTACCTTTAATTAGCGAATGATACTCTCCTTAGAATTCTCAACCTTGAGTTTCCTACAGCCATATACTTCGCAATTTTTAAAAATAAAAACAGTGTCAAAGTTAGCTATTATTGCATGACCAACCCAAAGCAGGCTATAGATAACCACAACAAAAATAAGCTCGCTGATAAAGCAAAAGACAATACACCCAGCTGTTGCAATTACAGAACCCAGATAACTGCCCACTACCCGGTAACTGTAAAAGTTGTTTAAGTGAAACCTAACCGAAAGATTTAGTAATGTGAAAATACCCAACTACTTTTCAAAACTCGTTCTTACGCCGCTTCATGACATTATTTTTCGTGCCAATATCACTGTTCTTTATCAGTTTTTCATATAACGTTCTTAAATTGATATTCAATCTGTTATGCTCCTCAACTTTTCCAGTTAACTAAAATGTTCTGTGGCTCTTCAGTTAAAGGCCAGTTATCGTATTAACGTGAACAGAAATATACAATACAATTCAATGTATTTGGTTGGTCTAAACATTTGCACATATACTGTCAAAACAATCAATAACCTCGTGGAATTGACGTCGTTAGTACGTAGCAGAAATACCGACGGCGTGTCAAGCAATTTTCTTAAGATGTGATTTCCTCTTTAATAGGCATATTCCCAGTTCTGTTTTTAACTCTATATATAATTTTCAAATCCTCTTCAAATCGAATGTGCATTCTTTAATTTGTTCTCCACCTGAGAACTTGCATTATTTTCCTTTTTTCAACGACTCGTTTTTGTTTTGTTATAAAACTCATGAATACGTTTAACGCTTATTACATTTGCCCACAAAGAGCAACTATTCCAGGTTCAACATATAGATGCAACTGCAATCTGATAGTGGCGTAGTTTTATGGGAATATGGAAAGAACTCCCTAATTTTCGGAGAAAAAAAACACATTATAAAGGTCCCTCCTTTCTAAGCAGACACGTTGGTGACCTTATCGCACCATATAGCATATATGACGACAAAGTTTTGTACTCACTTTTTGTGTGTGGGTGGGTATGTGTATGTGTATACATTCATGTTGTGTCGCGGCTCATGAGAAAACCGTATAAGCTATTAAATTTCAACTTGACGGAATGGTGTGGGGTAATGTGAAGTTATGTCCTGCACAAGAAGGGTCATGTACCATCAAGTGTAAATTTCAGAAGTCAAACTATTGTTTAAAAATGAAGTGTGCGCTGGAAAAAATCTATAAGTTGAATTGCGTTGTTACCTGGTGAGTTGATGAAGGGTGATGGTAAGCAGAGTCAAACAAAATATTTGACAGGTAGTTTAAATTTCAAAGGTCAAATGATAAAGGTAAATTTTGTGTTGAAATTCGCTGGATAAACGTAATTGCTGTTGTGTTATTCCTTGGTTGGTTGGTGGAGGTTCTTAGTGGGTAGGTGCAGGGTGATGTCGCACACATAATGGGACATTTCACAAAGTCAAAAATGAGTCAAAAGACAAATAATTGTTTTGGTGGGTCGCATTTGCTTGGAAAAACTGAAAAGTGCAATTGCGCTGTTATTTTGTGGGTTGATGAAGGGTGATGTAAGATATTGTTCCGTGTATGATAGGACATGTCACTAAAAGCTCAAACGTCAGAGGTCAAATAATATTGGTAACTTTTGTGTCACATTACATTAGAAAACCATTATTGTTATTGGGTTGGGTAGTTGTTGCATTGATGAAGGGTGATGTAAAGTTACGTCCCGCTCAAGATTGACATGTCACTAAATGTTTCATTGGTCAGGGGTCAAGTAACCGATTTGAACTGATACATTTTATATCATGTTTTCTGGAAAAGCCGTCATTTACGAATTATTCGCCACAGAGGCGATGAGGTCAGCATCTCCGTGGATTACCATCTTGTTTGACCTTGAATTAAAATGCCAGGGCTAGATATCCCATCTTTTGTATGCTGGCTATGCTATTGCTGTCTAACTGCAAAGAAAACAATAACTATCAACAAGTAATGAATAACAGCAGGTATTTTCAAAATGTTAAAGACCATTCAACCTGTTTTGAATTTCTATTGCTACAATAATTTTCAACGCATTAACCTGTACGTTCAACCTGTTTCCTGCCAATTGCCGGAAAACATTAACACATAACATTGAATAATGTCCTTTTCATACTTATACAAATAAATTTGAGCAAATGATTTTGTTCTACAAATCGATAGGTTACTTTGGGGTCGAATGAAAAAGGAATAAGCCTTGATATAAAAAAAATGAATATATTGTCTTTGTAAAGCTTGGTTCCAAAACAAACAATTTTTACCTGACCTGAGCGGAAATAACATAACGGTGTCTAGATTAAACAGAAAGTGAATCTTCAAATCAAACCATAGCTACCCGGCTACACGACGGCCTCATAAACATAGCATGTTGTTTAGTTCATAATAGTGGTAATGACAACCACTAAGATTTCATAACGCTGTATGCTTTTGGAATGATCTTATGTAATAGTAAGATTGATCGGCTTCTATAACTTCTAGCACTATTATGAATACATTTTCATTCGTATTCCGCAAAACCGCACCCCGGTACGTTTCAGGAAACATTCAAATTGTGTGCATATTCAGTACAATTATCAGGTTCGGAACATAGTGGTCCCGCACTCTTAATCCCTGCCTATTTTCATATTCAATGGGATACCTTCAGCGGTTACTGTGGTTTAAATCAATCTGTTTGATACTTACTTATTGCTTCTCATTGAGTTCAACAATGGGTATAAAAATGAACTCCGAAGGTCGGTTGTCAATTTATTTAGGTGAAGTAACACTTGAATTTTCTGGCATATGTGCATCCATTACATGAACTGGTAAACATGATCGACAAATTCTTTAATATTCCGTTTGGCCCATTAACTCTGGATACACAGTAGCCAACGAAAACACTGACTCGATTTACGTACACCACCACTCGCCCCAGGACGAATCCCATATCAAACGCAGTTTCTCCTTCCACAACCACTAGCAACAAACTAGAAAACCCAAACCACATAAAACTACAAAACATACAACAAACATAATTCATGAATCATACTAGCATTAGCCTTCCCTAGTAGCATAAGATCACCATCTTCCACCGATAGAGTACACTCACTTCTCACCTATTGAATCCAACATCTCACGAGCCGATGTTATTATCATCGGCAGACAAACGATGGCGAAGACAATTTTGTTTATCCTTCTTTGGTAAATATAGGAAGAAAAAGATAATATGAAAGTCATTTTAATAGTTGCGTTGTGTATAATTTGTGTACCAGAATAGTACACGCTCAGTGCAAAAAAATACATTCACACTAGCGTATTTCCCCCGGCCCTTGTACTATCACAATCTTCGTTCAAGAGTTTCATTTCGTTAAAGATATCTGTGCTTCGTAATGTAATGTCAGCCTCCTCCCAGAGCAACACCTCTCGACTTATAATAGCTACGAAAATATCTCACTGGTGACATACCTTCTCTACTAGATATATTTTGGTACCATTCACCAATTAAACTAACAAAGAAACTGGCGAGCCAGGGCAAGCCCACCCCTCCCCCTTCTTAAGTTATTGGGAGAAGTACCATTTTGGCCACCCAATAAATAAAGGGCTAACAAATGTAAAGAGTCAGATTTCAAGCATGGAATTTATCTTCCAGAAATCTTCACTCTTTTGTGAAATTTCCTTCATTTTCTGGAAATTGGCCTCAATTTTCAGGAAATATTTCCAAATTTTACCAAAATTTCCAAACATTTCACGAACTCTCTCCCTCTTTACAAATAGATTTTGGACCCTGCTAAGACCTCGCGTTTAAATTTCATTTGGGAGAAATGATTTTTCAAATTTCGAAAAGTCTTCAATTCTCGGGAGGTCTCCTTCGATTTTTACAAAATTTCTTTCATTTTTGCGAAATTTGCTACAATTTTCGGGATATGTTTTTAAGTTTTACCAAAATTTTCAATGATTTTACGAACTCTCCACTACCTCCTTTACAATGATTAGTTATAAATTTAGAAATCCTTTTCAAATTGTTGAGGAAAGTGCCCGAGATTTCCCGAAAATCGAACACAATTGCAAAAAAATGAATGAGATTTTTCTTAAATTGACAAAGAATTCACCGAAATATTAAGAAAAGTGCCCGAAAATTTCACCAAAATTAAAAATTTTCCCATTAGCAGCAACATCAGTGTTTAAACTTAATTGCCCCCTCCCACCCTACTTTCTATGCTCATGCCTACCAACATTATTGTGAGTTAGTGTATATATAAATATGAATATAATGATGCTTTTTATTTTCGAAAATTACTTCTTCAAAAATTGTTTTGCGGTCACAGTCCTTACTCCACGGTCACGATCCTTGCTCCTCGGTCACAGTCCTTGCTCCGCGGTCACGGTCCTTGCTCCACGGTCACAGTCCTTGCTCCGCGGTCACGGTCCTTGCTCCACGGTCACGGTCCTTGCTCCGCGGTCACGGTCCTTGCTCCATACCCGCTCGCTATATATTCCTCAAATAAAATGTAATTCCTGCTTTGTGAATTGAGTTTTTCAATTACGAAACAGCGCCCTGCCTAGATTTACCGTCCGGCTAATTTTACCGTCTGCCTGATTTCACCGTCCACCTAAAATGTCCGACGTACAAATTTCACCACCCACGCGATCTATATAAATGACACCATTTCCAACCGCTGCGCGGCTTTGCACAACTACAGATGACATGTAAATGATTAAGACCGTTTTTCAAAAGGAGTAATCTATTTCGTTTTTATTTCCAAATGTGGCAGGATATTGCTGGTATGTGATCGAAATTACATGTTTTTTTGTTTTTGTATAGATCAGTATGCGTTTTCAACAAGTAATATTGGATATAAATATAAGTTGTAAAAACCAGTAGTAGGGATAAGCAAGCCACCTTTAGATTAGATTGCAACAGAAAAGGGTGAGGTATACGCAAGGATGTTTTTGACGTATGTTAAAGGAGTTTCGTTCACAGGCTCACCAACAGCTGAGTTCTGCTGTGAAAAATCAAACAAATATTTTGTGGTCTCAATGAATAACACATTGGTGTATAAAAAATATACTTATGATAATCCACTTGGACTAGCCTGAGCAATAATGGTTTGAGCTGAGAACAAACTTAAACAATTAAAGCGATTCTACAGTACGGCTTCATAAAAGTGAAGTTTCTGAAAAGGAAAAATCCAAACAGATCACAAAATACCAAAATTAGAAGCTTATGTATCATATTGTACTACTACTACTACTACTACTACTACTACTACTACTACTACTACTACTACTACTACTACTACTACTACTACTACTACTACTACTACTACCACTACTACCACTGCTACTGCTGCTGCACCACCTGCTACTACTGCTGCACTGCACCACCACCACTGCCACCACCACCACCACCACCACTACTACTACTGCCACTACTACCACTACTGCCACCACTACTGCTGCACTCACTACCACCACTGCCACTCACCACCACCACCACCACCACCACCACCACCACCACCACCACCACCACCACCACCACCACCACCACCACCCACCACCACCACCACCACCACCACCACCACCACCACCACCACCACCACCACCACCACCACCACCACCACCACCACCACCACCACCACCACCACCACCACCACCACCACCACCACCACCACCACCACCACCACCACCACCACCACCACCACCACCACCACCACCACCACCACCACCACCACCACCACCACCACCACCACCACCACCACCCACCACCACCACCACCACCACCACCACCACCACCACCACCACTACAACAACAACTACTACTACACTACTACTACTACTACTACTACTACTACTACTACTACTACTAATAATAATAATAATAATAATAATAATAATAATGATAATAATAATAATGATAATAATAATAATAATAATAATAATAATAATAATAATAATAATAATAATAATAATAATAATAATAATAATAATAATAATAATAATAATAATAATAATAATAATAATAATAATAATAATAATAATAATAATAATAATAATAATAATAATAATAATAATAATAATAATAATAATAATAATAATAATAACAATAATAATAATAATAATAATAATAATAATAATAATGATAATAATAATAATAATAATAATAAAAATAATAATAATAAAAATAGTAATATACAGTTTTTATAACGCGCAACACACACTAAAGTCTTATTGCGCTGAAGAAGAAAACATGAAAGAGGGGGAAAATAGGAAACAACTTATAGAAGTGAGAAAAGATGTGTTTTTAAGAATGATTTAAAGTTATGTACAGTTTGGGCCTCTTTGATATCTGAATCTGAATCGGTTAAGTCGGCAAAAATCCTTCAAGAGGACATGAACGCCAACCGAGCGTAAAAAGTATGAGTAAAAGATAAAATAAAAAAAAACTAGTTAGCAATACAGGTGTTAGTAAGTTTAGCTTTGAAACAGTTGAGACTTAGTGCATGAACAATGTCTGACGGTAAAGCATTCCAATCCTTTAGTGTGTGAGGGAAGAAAGAGTGTTTATATACATTCTTTTTAGCACAGGGAACCTGGAAATTAAGGTCATGATTATTTCTTGTATTAGTTCTAACGGTGGGGATAAGTTCATCTTTATTGATGGCGACAAGATTGTTATTGATTTTATATAGCATATGTAGCCGGGTGTTGTATCGTCTTGTTTTAAGCAGGGCCAATCTAATTTATAAAGCATGTTTTTTTACACTGGATTTATAAGAGTAGTCTGCCATACAGAACCTGGCTGCTCTCCTTTGAATAGATTCAAGTTTATTCACATCGCACTGGTGATGGAGGTCCCAGACTGCAGATGCGTACTCAAGTACTGGCCTGACTAGAGCTTTATAAGCAGTGGATTTAACGTCGGTGGGACAGTTTGAGAGGTTACGTTTTAAAAGGCCAAGTATAGAGTTAGCTTTCTTAGTTATGTTATGTATATGTTTATCCCATCTAAGTTTATTATCAATTTCAACACCTAGGTATGGGTGGGAGTTGACATGTTTTAGTGGCTGGTTGCATAAGGTATAAACAGGTGATTTAAAGCATTTCTTAGAGGAAATTGACAAGATGTAGCATTTGGAGGGGTTGAAATTCATTTGCCATTTGTTTTGCCATTGTTCAAGTTTGTTAAGATCATCTTGGAGGGTTTGTTGGTCAGAGGGGTTATCAATTGTTCTGTACACAAGGCAGTCATCAGCAAACAGTCTGACTGTGCTGTTTATATTATCAGGGATGTCATTTACATATAAGAGGAAAAGTAATGGGCCCAAGACAGTACCTTGTGGTACACCGGATAAAACCTTTTTAGAATCAGAGATTTCACCATCGCAAACAACACGCTGGATGCGGTTGTTGAGGAATGATTAAACCAGGCCAGAAGATTTCCATCAATGCCATAGGCGGAAAGTTTGGATAACAGGCGCTGGTGGGGACTTTATCAAAGGCTTTTGAGAAGTCAAGAGTAGCCATAGAGACGTTACTGTTTTGGTCAATTTGTTTAGAGATATCATTTATTGTTAAGAGGAGTTGTGTTTCAGTCGATCTTTTTGCACGGAAGCCATGTTGTAAATCAGTTAAGATATTATGCTCATCAAGGAATTTCATCACATGTGAGTGGATTATATGCTCAAGGATTTTACTACAAACGCAGGTGAGGGAAATAGGTCTATAATTAGCTGGGTTTTGTTTATCACCTTTTTTAAAAACACTACATATGTTTGCTTCTTTCCACTTGTTAGGGATAGTATCATTATCGACAGAGGTTTGAAAGAGATCAGTTAGAATTTCATAGAGGTCATCAGCATGTGCTTTTAGAAACCATGGAGGTATTTGGTCAGGACCTGAGGCTTTGTTGGGGTCTAGGTTATGCAGTTGCTTTTGACACCTTCTGGGGTAATTATAAGTTGGTTTATTTTGCTGTTGGTAAGTGGTTTAGTTACAGGAATTTGGGAGGTGTTTTCTACTGTGAAAACACTGAAAAACTGGTCATTTAGAATGTTAGCTTTAATTTTACTGTCACTGCAGAGTTTACCGTTATTTAGTAGATCAGACACACCTACAGAGTTACTTCTTAATCTTTTGATATAGGACCAAAATGCCTTTGGGTTTTCGTTAAGTGAGTTTTTAAGTTTATCACAGATGAAGGTGTTTCTAGCTTCTTTGAGGTTTTTATGGACAGCCTTTCTAAAGCTTTTATAGGTAGTCCAGTCATTGGCTTGTTGATTAGTCTTAACTTTTTTAAACAGTTTATGTTTTTTCCTGCAGAGACGGCATTGGATACGGGTAAACCAGGGCAGATTTAGTTCAGTTGAGGTGAATTTGTGAGGCGTGTTTTTATCAATAATCAAATTAATTTCCTGTTCAAAGAAATTCCATTTTTTATCAACATCAATGGAGGAATTAAATTGAGTATAATATTGCAGTTCAAATTTGGTCAGGTCTTCTTTTATTCGTTTTATGTTAGCTTTTTTCTTTAAATAGATTTTACGTTTAGGTAACTTTTTACGAGGAGGGGAGATATTTAGGGTCAATTCAACAATATCATGGTCACTTATACCGGGAATGACATTAGCTGAGGTAATAGCTGGTGAATTGTTAGTAAAAACAAGATCAAGAATGTTGTTATCTCTGGTGGGTGACTGCACCATTTGAGTGAGATTGAATGAATTAGTCACTTCAAGAAGAATTTCGGCTGCTTCGGAGGAAGCGTTAGTTCCTGAAATAATGTTTTGACTCCAGTCAATATTAGGTTGGTTGAAATCACCAGCAAGAATAACATTGTTTTTGTCAGCATTTTTACCAAGCTTTTGGAGGATTTTTTCAACTCAAGTAGGCTAGTGAGATCATTGTGACTGGGTCTGTAAAATGTTCCTATATACATGCTCTTTTCCTTAGGAAATTGGAATTTGGTCCAGATAATTTCACAATCAGAGTCTAATTTAGTGAGCTCAGTGAAAACCAGGTCATTTTTATTGCCTGTAGTACACCACCATAAGTATTTGAATTTCTATCTTTGCGAACAACTGTATAGTTGTCCGGGAAAATTTCAGCGCTGGTAATTTCGGAATTAAGCCAGGTTTCAGTGCCAATAATGACATCTGGGTCTTTTTTTTTTTGATAAGACTTTCCACGGAGGCCGTCTTGTTTCGAACACTCTGAAAGTTGATAACAAGAAGTTTTAGAACCTTCTTTTTTTCCCTTTTGGGATTTGTTTTCAATTTGACTTCGGGATGGTGGTTGGATCCCGAGTCAAGGCCAGAAGAATAATTTTGAAGTGGCTCATATGAGTTAGTACAGTTGATGGAATTGTTAGTTGAGAAGAAAGAATCAGAGAAGTTCATGAAGCCACAAGTGTCACACACCCAGGTACAGCTAGAATGCATGAGATCGCTGTATTTTGAGTCGTCAATGCTACAGCACTTAGTGTGGATCCATAGATCACAATTGTCACACTGTACTGCTTTTTCGGATCTCCTACACTGGAGTCCCACAGGCCACAAGGTGCCAAACATTCCAAACAAAACCAATCATCAGATGATGATGCAAGAGTATTGTAAGCTGCATTACTAATGCCTGCACACTTACTATGAACCACGAGTCACAATCATCACAACAAATACCTTTCTGGTTATTTTTAACAGATTTGTTGCATTGTTTGCAAGGATATTTTGGGGAGGGTCCAGGATTGCTTTCAATATCACCAGAAAGGGTAAGGAGTAAAAGGAGTAATTTTCTCCTGCGTGAGTTGAATTTTGTCAATTTCCAACTTGATTTGTACGAATGTAATTGCCCATCGATACAAAGATAAGTTGCAAGTGAGTGATTTGAATAATCACTAGAGCCAAACAAAACATGGTAACCAGTTCCTGGGGCGTTTAAAGGCAAATTTGATGCCTAGGATAAATGAGGTTGCGACGAATACAAGAAGTTTAGAGAGTCAGAGACTCGGGAGTATGTTAACAAGAACAGTACAGGGAAGACCAGGTTATGAGTGAGAATGAACATGATTGATGGCAAGAAGAATAAATATACTTGACAAACAGGAAATACAGAATGGTAGAGCAAATAAACACTGTAATACAGAAAAGAATATGAATGGAATGACAATAAACAATAAACTTACTCAGGTCACAGTATTAATAATGTTCCGATCACCGAATAAAAAAAAATGTGGAAATGGTAAAACTACAAATAGTGTGTCAGGCTATATAACATTAGGTTCACAATTGTTACGCAAAAATAACAAACACAAAAACTGCATCAAATGATAACAAAAATAAATAGACAGGCAATGAATAAGCACGAATAATCTGCAGAAACGTAAAACAATGATATATATCCAAGTGGGGTAAAAAGAATCCACAGGTAAGAGGTAAAATATCCAATAAATAAATCTGGTTGTGGAAAATACGTCTGCACTCAACTATGTACGCTCTATCGTTTTAGAGGAAGTGTGTTGGAAGATTGTTCCAGAGAAAAGCAGCTGAAAATTGAAACGAACGATGACCACATGACTTTGCAGAAACAGAAGGAGGTACAAGAGATAACTTAGAACTAGAGCGTAGATGGCGAGTCGGGTGTACATGTGGATAAGATTGTATCATCATGTGTCATTGTGATGAGTCAGACTTTGCACAAATTTTTGATATGGATTTAAATCAATCTTCATGATACTGCAGAATAATGTAACCCTGCATTCTTACTATCGTTTTTTATTTATTAATTATATTCTATTAATTAATTTTATTAACGTTAATTGATTCTCTTGTTTACTTAGCTTTAATTCATATAACGCCCTTTAAGGTGGTTATACACAGACTGAATGAAATATGGGTTCCTTGAAGTCCCCAAAGTTAACCATTGACATAATGAATAGACTATATGAAAAAAAAAAAAAAAAAAAAATTAATAAAATTTGCATATTATGCATATCATTTGCATGTTAATGAGATGACCGATGTGATTCACAAAAACGGTTGTAGTTAAACCATTCCTACCCTATACACACCATTCATTTGTCAAAATAAAGCATAAAACATGCTCTGTGCAATGAATATAAAAACAACATCAGATAAGATCAACCACTATTTTGTATAATTTTTTACATAAATTTTTCCAAATCGATTCACTTCATTAAATATGCATATGACCAATATGAGATCAGTACACCTTAGAAACCTCCTGTTCTGAATTTTATTGCAAAGAGCAACCTTCCATTTACTACCATGTGATATTTCAATTGTTTTGGACAAAAACTTTTTATATTATTGTTGTTACAAAATTCCTTATCGTGATAATATGCAAAATGAAATAAATGCACATCAAATATATTTGCGCTGAAAAAAGGGTTGTACGCTATCTTTACCATCATGTAAAGCAAGGTATGGGTCTCTAAATGAACTTAAAATGTCCCAGGCACATGCACTGTCCCTTCAGTCAGTTCATGTTCATCTAGCAGCCCTTTCCTGACAGCTCTCAGGGTCTTTCTTCTCATTTTTGTTTTTGTAAGGACCTTCTTACCAGCAGATTTGATACGCTGCTTATCATGCTTGGTCATGATGCCCTCAGTATAAACTTTTGGAAGCATCCCTTGCTTCTTGAGGACTCCTACAATTCCTGTATTCCCCTCATCAAATGAAAGCACTGCACTGGCAACACATAATCTCAGGGAAACAACACCAACATACACTTCCTGTGGGATCTTTCCCTATACAATTCCATAGAATGCTT
>JAIGNY010001763.1:0-22720 GCA_020152595.1 Chiridota heheva
GAAATATATTTGGTGATACTGTTACTCATCTGTGTTCGTGTTTTAGTTCCATGTTGGGACTTTATGTCATTTAGAGAAGAAGCCTTTTTACATATTTGCCCGATGTGTAATTGTCAACATTGGTCCTGGCTCCCCAATCTCAAACCTATAGGTGGAATTTGCCTCCTGAAAGTGGGGGAAAGTCAAAGGTGTGTGTGAGGGGTGGGGAATTACACTATTACTCTAAAATACAACACATCACTATACAAAAGTATCCATTTGGACAAAAAGTGAGGGTGGAGAAAGTCAAATCCCATCTACTGTATGTTCAAACTACATAAGTAGGAAGCAAGGGGCCAGGAGGCAAGATTCCTCCACTTTTTCGAAAATTGACACAAGTGCCTCTTTTTAAAGATAAAAAGTGCCCCCTCAACTACTGTCCAAGAAGTGCCCAAATTTTTAACTACCCGCCAACAAAACAGGCTTATACCATGGCACTCCAAAATGTATGTTGAGCTACTACATTGATGTTCTAGTTTTGACAGTGGTGAGTTTGGACTGCAATTGGAAAACAATCAGTTGGCATAATGAGTTGAATGAGTCATCCTTAAGAGATCTTTAGGCTTGTCCTTCCTTTTCGAGTCACAATTAAAACAATGGAATCCTCTTGACAAAAGGTACCTTTTTTTGTTCCGATGCGATAGCATAAGGAACCCATGTAGCCTATGCTGGCGTGTGTGTGTGTCTGTGACAGAAGCTTGTAAACACGATATCTCAAGAACCGTGTGGTGGATTTATGTCATACTTGGTATATGGATGTGTTGTGGTCTGTTAATCTATTGTTTTTTTTGCTGATGTCAATTGGTGCTGATGTCATGAATATCATTTAGTAGGTACAGTGGGGCTAAATGTAAAATTCTGTTAACAAACCTGTAAACACGATAATTTAAGAACCATGTGGGTGGATTTATGTCATAAGTGGTATGTGGATGTGCTGTCGTTTGTAGGTGAGCCCTATAGATTTTGGTGCTGATGTCATGAATGTTAATTAGTAGGCGGGGCTAAATGTAAAATTCTGTTAAGAAGCTTGTAAACACGATATCTCAAGAACCATGTTGTGGATTTATGTTATACTTGGTATATGGATGTGTTGTGGTCTGTAGATGATCCTATTGTTTTTGGTGCTTATATCATGAATATTAGTGAGTGGGGCTAATTGTAAAATTATGTTAACACGTTTGTAAACACAATATATCAATATCATTATGGTGGATTTATGCCATACCATGGAGCTTGTAAACACGATATCTCAAGAACCATGTTGTGGATTTACGTCATACATGGTATATGGGTATTTTGTGGTCTGTAGATGATCCCTATTGTTTTTGGTGCTGATGTCATAAATATTAAAATAAGCGGAACTAATTGAGGAATTGTCCTCTCCTACAAGAATTGTGTATTATACCCATCTCTCTGCTTTCGAAGCTATTGTAGGAAATTTGCTATTTTGCTTTGTGAAATGTGTACTTTGATTGAATCACAAATTCATGCATAAATCTGATTTCGATTCATACAGACTTATTTTTGTAAGTTTGAAACCATTTTCCTTTAGTCTAGACTTAGCAGTTGATGGTCATCTGTTTGATGTATGTTGTTTATCTTGTGACAAGCGAATTTAATGTATTCTCTCTTGCTTGTGACCTTTGAGATAAGGATGTCTTACATCATAATTGCAAGGCTATGAGGGACAAAAAGTTACAAAAGAAATGAGCAACAAATATGTGAAGGACAATGGGATTATTAGAAATGAGGGACAATAAGAAAGATAAGAAATGAGGCATAAGGACTATAATTAAAATGGGTAACAGTAAGAAATAGTTTAACAATACCTGAGTATTAGGAATAACTCAAGTTTTACCCTATATAAAGAGAAGGTATTTTATGCACTGGATCATTCCAAGATTGTCACTTCTCAGCTCAGTACTTCTCATCAGTTGTTAGTCGCTTCGTGTCATCTGTAGCTGTCTAGCAGTACACTTATATATCACACCTGTACATAGTTGTGTATAGAGTAGAAATAGAGAGAAAGAAGTTCCTGAAGTTGACTAGTTTGGCGTTTCATTTACAAAGTTAAATCCTGAACAAACCTATTCAGCACACACGGTACACTATTCATGCTTGATTACAGTTCTGACAGGTTGTTCTCTGAGAGGAGACTGAAATCTCAAGGTTTGTACTTTTCTTGGAGTAGGGCTCAGTGTCTTCATAGGGCTCAGTGTCTTTAAAATAGTTTTGCTTTTCATAATTTTTAGCTGGCTAGATTGATGAACAGGTGGGTGTATAACACATCTATTATTCTAGAGTGATATACCACCTAAGAAGAATGGTGGCCCAAGTGCTTACAACCAATAAGGGCTACTTGTTGTAATGGACTTGTCAGTTGTATGACTCACCCCTACTACCCCTGGCAATGTCAGTCAAAGGTGAGTCATTGACATAATATATTGACTCACATGTGTGTCATTGTACCAAATTGTCAGTCACCAGAGTGACTCTGGGGTGAGGCAATTTACTTCAGACCCATTGACTTTGTACAAAGGTGATTGTTTTGAGGTAAGTCATTTCACAAAAAATGTCAATCACTGAGGGATGCATCAATGTACATGTTTTGTCCACCCACTTTGGTGCAATGACTCACCTTGCTCGGGGGTGTATTGGTGAGTCACACAGTTGACAAGTTCATAACTCCTCCTCCACAGGTGTGTGTATATATTGAGTTTATACTTTTATGCTGGAGAGAGAGAGGGTCTGAATGAATTGGGTAGTTAATGGGACTTTTGAGCAGCCTTACAGTAAACACTCCCGTGTCTATATTGCATTATTATTTACTAATGAAGTGCATGGTGTCAACTCCTGAAGTGCATGGTGTCAACTTTTGAAGTGCATGGTGTCAACTTCTGAAGTGCATGGTGTCAACTTCTGAAGTGCATGGTGTTAACTTCTGAAGTGCATGGTGTCAACTTCTGAAGTGCATGGTGTCAACTTCTGAAGTGCATGGTGTCAACTTCTGAAGTGCATAATGTCAACTTCTGAAGTGCATGTGTCAACTTCTGAAGTGCATGGTGTCAACTTCTGAAGTGCATGGTGTCAACTTCTGAAGTGCATGGTGTTAACTTCTGAAGTGCATGGTGTCAACTTCTGAAGTGCATGGTGTTAACTTCTGAAGTGCATGGTGTCAACTTCTGAAGTGCATGGTGTCAACTTCTGAAGTGCACGGTGTCAACTTCTGACATGCATGGTGTCAACTTTTGAAGTGCACGGTGTCAACAACTATTTGTGTTACCAATATAATAGACCTGTGTATTTTCTGTTGAATTTTGATATAGAGTAACTTGGTGAAGGACAAAATATAATCTCGCAACAGTTTACTGATTGAAAGTTTGTCTCAAGCCTAATTTCTTGTTAATTATTATGCAATTGTTGATTTATGCTAAGTATTTTATTCAAGAAACTGTGAACACTTATTGGGAATGACCAATGGCAGTGTGCCACAAACTGGTATGAGTTTGTGTGACATTGCAAAGAATTAATAATAGCTTTTTATCCACAATTTAATAAATATTTTATTTTACAGGAACACTGGAATTCACAGAGTTACGTGTGGAACAACAAGTATTTAAACATGCAGGAGATGAGACAGATCTCGATTGTAATGCAAGACACATCGGCTTTCTTCATTGGTACAAAATGACAATTTTTCCAATGAAATAAAGCCAACAGAAAATGTTCCCTTGATGGAGCAGACAGAGATGAGTTTTTACATTGGAAAAGACAGTACTAACTACACATGCATCTTCTCAAATGGTGTAAGCTTATTGTCAAGGACATTCATGATACATGTAACCAGTAAGTGTTCATCATTCTGATCATAACAGTATTATTATTGAGTCTCTACAATATTTGAATACACTTTCCTGTGATGGTATTTATATCTTTTTGTATGAATGTTAAAATCAATTGTTATAAACAGTAACTGTAAATCATTTCAGAGTGACATGTGGAGTTGGAATTAACTATTACATTTCCCACTGTCCGAATAATGGTGCCAAAAATCTTCCCACGAAAAATAGCGAAAGGAATAATATTAATGTAGTGAATACATCTGTACTTCCCTCTTTTGCAATTGTAATGTATTTTTTATCACAATTACATAAGGGACATTATTACAGCACATTTGTACCACATACACTGTTGTTTACTCAAGAAATCTAAATAAAAAAAACTTTTTTTTTCTTCCTGCAAATTCCTGATTTTTCTGTGGTTTAAACCGCCACAACCATACTTTTTCCAGCTCCAGAACATGTATATGATTTATGTTATTATATCAAAATTCATGAACTTTTTCAGTATATTATATTAATGATTTATTATAAAAATAAAATCCCAGTCAATTTATTAGACCTGAGTCATTTAGATAGTATTTTGGTAAATGATAATTTCTTGGAAGTATACATCCATATTTGCCAAAGAGCAATACCTGAATGTCTTATGAAATTGCACCCTCATCATCCCTTCTGTTGCTATAGGCTCTATAAGTCTACCCTCATCATCCCTCCTGTTGCTATAGGCTCTATAAGTCTACCCTCATCATCCCTCCTGTTGCTATAGGCTCTATAAGTCCACCCTCACCATCCCTCCTGTTGCTATAGGCTCTATAAGTCTACCCTCATCATCCCTCCTGTTGCTATAGGCTCTATAAGTCTACCCTCATCATCCCTCCTGTTGCTGTAGGCTCTATAAGTCTACCCTCATCATCCCTCCTGTTGCTGTAGGCTCTACAAGTCTACCCTCATCATCCCTCCTGTTGCTATAGGCTCTATAAGTCTACCCTCATCATCCCTCCTGTTGCTATAGGCTCTATAAGTCTACCCTCATCATTCCTCCTGTTGCTGTAGGCTCTATAAGTCTACCCTCATCATCCCTCCTGTTGCTGTAGGCTCTACAAGTCTACCCTCATCATCCCTCCTGTTGCTATAGGCTCTATAAGTCTACCCTCATCATCCCTCCTGTTGCTATAGGCTCTATAAGTCTACCCTCATCATCCCTTCTGTTGCTATAGGCTCTATAAGTCTACCCTCATCATCCCTTCTGTTGCTATAGGCTCTATAAGTCTACCCTCATCATCCCTCCTGTTGCTATAGGCTCTATAAGTCTACCCTCATCATCCCTCCTGTTGCTATAGGCTCTATAAGTCTACCCTCATCATCCCTTCTGTTGCTATAGGCTCTACAAGTCTACCCTCATCATCCCTCCTGTTGCTATAGGCTCTACAAGTCTACCCTCATCATCCCTCCTGTTGCTATAGGCTCTATAAGTCTACCCTCATCATCCCTCCTGTTGCTATAGGCTCTATAAGTCTACCCTCATCATCCCTCCTGTTGCTATAGGCTCTACAAGTCTACCCTCATCATCCCTCCTGTTGCTATAGGCTCTACAAGTCTACCCTCATCATCCCTCCTGTTGCTATAGGCTCTATAAGTCTGTTCCTGTAACAAGACTCACCTGTGGCAAGGAGTGGATGAAATTGCAAACTCTCTTGTCATATGTGCATATCAGGTAGGCTAATGCTATACTTAGTTACATCAGGCTACACTAAAGTTACCTCAGGCTATACTTAAGCTACCTCAGGATACCTTAGGATCTTCATATAGATGATAGCTCATTCAATCCACTTTATTCACATCTGTTGTTGCTCCCAGTTCCGGTGTTCAGCAAGGTACTAAAAACTGCTAAATGATTGTACTGTACTTCATTATTTCTTCATTATACAGGCATGTGAGACTTCGACTATTTAGCTGATTGCAGCTATTTTCCAAGCGAATTTCAACTATTTTCTGCATAATTGACAATACTGAGCTATTTTGATGAGATAATTAATCAATTTCAGCCACTTTTATAAATCATCACTCACTCACCTGTCTGATTATAGTCCAGTGCCTATCCAGATTTACCTTTAAATGATTTGACATTTTTGGACAAAACAACATAATTTGGGACACTGTTTGGTAAAACTTATAAATGCCTTCTTTCGTCCTCATGTTACTACAGTCTTGTGTAACATGACTTACCAGGGAGAAGAAGTGGATGGATTTAGAAACACATTTGTTTGTATAGCATACCTGATCTGCTAATATTGTGGATTAGGTATGCAGCGCTGAGTGTAATTCTCATCCCAAAAGTGAGGACATGGCTTCTTATCCTGAAAGTGCGTGTGTGTGTAGGGAGGAGGGGGGGAGGAAGAGGCAAATTTCCCTCCAAATATACTGTATTTTTAACTTTCTCTGAATAGTGGAGTGGGGCATATCCCCTGTTCCCCCAGGAATTACGGCCCCGCTGCTATGCTGTTATTTATAGGATCTGTGTGAGTATTGTTTAAACTTTAAATGATAGAAATAATCTTACATGTGCAGTATGAATACATGTCTTTTTCAAAGACCTCAATATTGCACTCACAAAAATCAGATTTAGATCCCAGATATGATTTGGGATTGATAGCCTATCAAATCCAGATTTGATTTTGATATTGATTCCAAATGTGGCAAATGAAGAATTGGACAGATATAACTTGATGTACCTGGACTTAAGATTTTATTTGTATATTAAATGGTTATTAAAGCAATAGTTCAGTGGTCAAGCAAGTTCATCATATATGAAAGAGGACTTCAAAAGAAACAAAACATTGGTGAAGAAAGCATTTAAAATCTTATTCCCTTAAGGAGATATTTAAGTTTGAAGTTTGGTATCATTTGTGTAGAAATTCAGACTTGTTGTGATATCAGATCTTCAGATTTCTCAAATTCTTTATGTATTCTATCATATTTTGTCCGGCGATTTTGTGGTTTAAAAACCATCTAACCATGGATTATGTCAAAAAAGTAGTAAACTTAATGATTTTGTGGTTTAAAAACCATCTAACCATGGATTATGTCAAAAAAGTAGTAAACTTAATGATTTTGTGGTTTAAAACCATCTGACCATGGATTATGTCAAAAAGTAGTAAAACTTAATTTAGGAAGGGTATATACCACCTGAAGAGAGTTTGAGGAAAATAATTTAAATAGTGAAAAATTGAATAAACTTTCTTTCAAAATACATCAACAATTGTTAAGAATGTAAGGATGAATACACCAACTTGTCATAGTAGACTTACTACACCAGTCATTTCTACACAGATAAGAACTGGAATAATCTACTTAACGGAATAAGATTTAAAAATGTTTTCTTTATCCTTTTGTTTCTTATGAAGTCCTTTATCATATAAGATGGACATGCTTGAACTAATCCTTTAATCAAGCTTATATCTGGCCTGATCTGGTCATATTCAACTTTATTTACCCAGATACAGACCAGATCTAAATTTGTAATGGTATAAGGACTGAGTAAAATTTGGATAAAATAATAATCAGTCAGTCGATAAAAGACAGACTTCCCAACTCTAGCTCTAGATACAATGATATCCTTTCTCTCTTCAGAGATACCTCTCCTGCAATACATCCAAATCTTCAGCCCAAATGTAAGAATAAATCTATAAAACCTGGCAAGAATGTGCTTTTCAATTGTACGGTCTGTGGTAGTCAACACGACCTGAGAAATCTAAAGCCGAATTAGTGGAAATTAGGCACCAACAAAAATCGGAGTAAATGGATGCAGGTGAATGACTTAATGATGCATGGAGTGAAATTTATAGTTGAAGAATTTTATGGAAAGTGTCCACAAGAGGATGAGGAGTAAGTGGAATTATGTGCGTTTAGTATAAAATAACTTTTCTTTCAAATTGATTGATTCAGCCTGGCCATCAGCTATCCTTAATTAAGACAAAGGAACCTGTTGTCAAGAAGACTGATCACATTAAGTGGAATTAATGATAAAATTTGGAATTAATGATAAAATTTGGAATTAATGATAAAGTCCAAAAAAAAAAATCATGGAAGAAAAAGTGCAATGAATTATCCTTTGTTTTTATTATTTTTTCTTCTTCATTTTCTAAATGACAAAATAACTTGTAAGTTTGTGAATATAGAATTTGTTGGTTTGTTTTCTTCCCATGATTTTTTTATATTTTTTTTATGAACAAAAGGTTTCTTTCCGCAAACTCATGTTTTCCCCATGGTTATAACTGCTGGAACTGTGTATATTTTTCAACTCTGAATCACATAATTTGTTAATATGACGAGACGAGAACTAAATCCCTTGAAAATCATTTTGATTTGGCATTTAGTGTCAATACAAACCCCTAGCATGAACTAGAAAGGGGCAGGGTGGTAAGGACATAAAGGGGGCAGGGTGGTATGGACATAAAAGGGGCAGGGTGGTAAGGACATAAAGGGGGCAGGGTGGTAAGGACATAAAAGGGGCAGGGGTGGTAAGGACATAAAGGGGCAGGGTGGTAAGGACATAAAAGGGGCAGGGTGGTAAGGACATAAAAGGGGCAGGGTGGTAAGGACATAAAAGGGGCAGGGTGGTAAGGACATAAAGGGGCAGGATGGTAAGGATGCATGAATTTGGGGGCACTTCAAACTTGCTTTAAGTTAGAGAGGAATCGATCAAATCAGTAGAGTACACTGTATCTACATCTTTTTGTATTTGGGAACAGCATCAAGCGATGGGAAAGCAATTATCAAAAAATAATTTGTGACAAAGGCAGGGTGGAAGAATAGGGGTGGGGCTTAACTAGGCACCTGCATTACACATCAGTACAAGCAAGAATGTGTGTTCACTTATTACTCCAGACATTGTGTAGTACAATAAGCACAATTTCTCTTTTATGAAATATGTACCATAATCCCTCACCTATTCAAAGCAGTCAGAACCGATCTGACCGTAAGTAGTTTAGATGAGCAAAATAATTTATGGAGTGAGGTTTGCATCATCACATGAATTTAAGTTAGCTGTCATGAAATGTTGTAAGTATATTGAAATAAAGTCAATATAGTAATTTCAAAATTGCATCCCAACATTAGAACAGGATTGGAGAAAAAGCATCAAGACATTTAACTGATATAAGTACACATATAATTTGTGTTGTCTTTGAGGCATATATGGGTATTCTGTTGTCTCTGATATGTAAAATAAGATATTTTTTGAATTCATTTTCCCTTCCAAACAGCGCTATGTTTGAAATCCATGGTATCGCCAAGACTCTTTGAGAAATGATGTGTTTGGTACTTACAGTATGTCTTAAAGATTAACTCAAATCCTGCCCTCATTAGTAAAGGCACTGTATACAAATTTGGCCTGCAATTTTGAAGCAACAAATTAACCACATCATTTTACAAGATTAACTTTGCATCATAACATTGACAGTCCAGTAGCATGCCTATTAATGGGAACAAATTAATGGAACATTTGACCAATGGTTGGCGCCATTAATACAGACACATTTTTTAACCTCCATACCTATAACGTACGTGCGGAACTTCAAACGGCTGGAAGAAAATTCCTAGCCATTTGGGAATTTTGGATGCGCATAAAATTAAGCATAGTACTAATACCTCTGCTTTTTCCACTCCCATAACATAAAGTATAACGTGACCCGTACTTGACCCCTATGTTGTAGACGTGTTTCAGATAAGAATATATGAGTAAATCGCATAACATATAACCTCAGAACAGACACGACAGCAGCTGCCCTGGCCTAGATCTCATCACCATCTTTCTTCGCGTTGTTTTTACATTAAACAGTTGAAATAGTGCTTGAATTTCTATCCGTTTGCTTGTTTGTTTCAAAGGATTCATCTTTGGGAATTATTTATTTATACATTTTTTATAATAATTTGAGTGTTTAATTAAAAAACTGTTTTTCCTACGCGACTTGAATTAAAGTTTTGTGGCGAGTTATCCAGTTTGTACTGACACTGTGACTCATTTCCTTATGAATCAATACAGTTACACAGTGTGACAGTTAGAGCTTAGGCCTATTTTTGTATTTATGTTAAACATTTTACATCATTGGAATCGGACTCAAATGTTATTCTTATAAATCAGTAGGCCTAGGGCCTAAATGAAAGTTTGAATTAAAAAGTGTCTGGAACGTGTGTTTTCAATTAAATTTGGTACTGTATAAAAATGTTTTGCTATTCTCGACTCAATGTTAGCCACAAAAAAGAAGAAAAACTAGCCATTTCAAACCTTCATGTACTTAATAAAAAGTTAAAGAAGCTCTTTTCAGTACATGCACTCATGGGTATATGGAAAATTTAATATTAAAAAAAAGAAAATTGTGAAAAATTCATTGTGGTTTGATATATGTACAGTCATGTCAATTATTCATTTTGGAACTAACTCTAAAAATATTGGCAGTGTGATGAGCCTGTTAACTTTAAAAGTGACAATTTTCTTTTACCTTTGCAGAAAATCTTAAAACCTACCTCACCTTTCTGCCATTTCTTAAAAACATCCTACTGTACAGCCTCTAACTTTTTGAAAATGTAGGCCAAATGTTAATGTCAAATAAATATACTTAACGTCTGGCTATGAGAAATAAACAATAGATTGTTGCAAGGTGTGAACATCGAAAGCTTCTTTTAACAAAGTTTATCTGTTGCTATGTGTGGTTAGAAGACAGAAGGTAGTGTTGATGAAAATGCTCTTAAATGCTTGGGAAGTGAGATAGGTTAATGAATGTCATCGTATGCACTAAACCAGCACAAGTTAATATACATTGTGATGGGCTAGTTGAGACACTCAGAAGTTTGATGCTCAGTTTAGGATATATAGTTCAAGAAGGGCTTTTGCGATCATACTTCCATTACACAAATTCAAAATTAAATAGTACTGATATTAAATGTAAATGAGCACATTTTTAATAAGCAATACTCTGACCAGTGGCGTAGCCATCTTAAAAAAATGGAGGGGGTCCGAGGTTTTAGACCCCTTTCCCTCTCCCCTCCCCTCCCAAGCAAGGCAAAGTGTTCAAATTTTGAATTTTAAAAGTGAAACATGAAAAACAAAAATTATCCCAATTTTTGAAAATTTCCTCAAACAACTTAGGGGTGGGCGGGGGGTCCATACCCCACCCCCTGGCTTCGCCACTGACCAACATAGTCTTAAATAAATTCTAATTGAATTCAATGTGTTCAAAATAAAAAAAATTACTGTTAATTCCAATCAACTTTGTTATCTTCTTAAATTATCTTAAATTTGTTATCTTTTTAAGGGATGGAATTTCATTATATAACCTTTTTAATGGGCAGGGAGGGCTTCAAGGTTTCTTGTTGGGGGATGTAATTTTGACCTCCCATCACAGTTTTGTGCTGTATGTAAATCTGTACACATAGAACTATCACGATATCATGCAGCATCGGATATAATCACAGGGAGAGGAAATAAATTTTTCCATCTGCCTTATCAATTTTTTTTCATTGATCTATTTCACGACAATGGGGGCAGCCAAGAGAAGCAGAATTTTCCAGCAGCACCCCCAAACTGTGTCTCGGGAGCTGGGGGTGGTCGATAAAACTAAGTTCTAAGCCTCGTGGAATTCTATGGGTCTAGTTGTTTGCAGAGAAAAATGCCAAAAAGCTAGGTTCTCCCACTGGGCCTTAGCATAGATGTTTACCTTCTGAAAGTTTGAAAGTGTCAGTGACGGTCACACTCACACGATCTGTCACCGAAAGTTTGAATAGAAGTTGGTATGATGACTAGGCGCTAAGCCTGGGAAATCCGTGATGTATATTTAAAACTTCACTATAATTTTAGGACGATAGGTCTCTTTGTACTTAGCGTGAAAGGTATAAAAATAACGAGTTAGTTAACCTTGTTGTCTGTAGTCATATTAAACCATAACAAACCGTGGGTTGTATTGTGTGTACGCTGCAGCATTAACGAGATCAAAACAATGCGCTCATTAATTGCGTGCAGTATGATGAAGAGAACGACTGATCAGAGGATGACTCACCTAGAGAGGCAAACGTTTGGCGCATGCCCAGAACCAATTCCTAATGTTCCCATTAATGGTAATGCTACAGAACTGATTGAGGTATAAATAGATCTAAGCTCAATAGTTCATTTCACCTTTTCCCAACAGCAAAGACAAACAATGCCAGCATTGATTACAGTTACTACTTTTATTACAAAGGATTGCCATTATATTCAGATGTGTGTCACTAATAATACCATGTAACACCAGTGGGAGTAGTTGTTATCTTGAAGGAGCATAGATAAGGTGAAACTGTAAACAGTTTTGTGGTTTGGGGCCCCTTACAAAACAACTTTGCCATCTTTTACAACTTTACCAAACTTTGCCATCTTCCTATGCCAAATGCATATGGGGCTACAAAAAAACCTTAAAACATAAACTGGATAACTGGACAAGGGGACACTGATCTGACTTGCCAGGCTCTATCTAGATTGTGCTGTATTATTATAGCTTAAGTGGTCACTACTAAGCACAGCTGACCTCTAATTCCTTTGTGGCTTAGATATGTCTTTGCAGATAAATGCTTGCAGGCTGGCTATTCATTACGTGGGGGTGTTTTTAATGCTTGCAGGCTGGCTATTCTTTACGTGGGGGTGTTTTTAATGCTTGCAGGCTGGCTATTCATTACGTGGGGGTGTTTTTAATGGGAGGCATTTGATGAATTGTAAAGCTTTAATAGAACAGAGAATGAGAACTATTTGATAGTTTCAGCAGATTCATTTTGGCCTCTGAGAAGAGAAGTTACAAAAAACTTTAAAAGTTCGTAACTAATTTGGGTTAACTAATTTGTGGGAGGATCCTTGTTGGACTAGAAATGAAATTAAGGCTGTTGAGAGTTCCTCACCTGTAAGTTTTCTTAATATTTATTATCACATGCATATCCTCTTATTGGACCTAATGCACTTGTCAGTTGTATGACTCACATCTACTACCCCTAGCAATGTTAGTCAAAGGAGAGTCGTTGACATAAAAGCGACTCACATGTGCGTCATTGTACCAAATCATTAGTCACCAGAGGTCGGTCAATTTACTTCAGACCCATTGACTTTGTACAAATGTGATTGATTTGGGGTAAGTCATTTCACAAAAAATGTCCGTGACCTAAGTGACTGAGGGGTGCGTCAATGTACATCTTTTGTCCACCCACTTTGGTGCAATGACTCGCCTTGTCTGGGGGTGTAGGGGTGAGTCACACAAATGACAAGTGCTTAACACCCCTCTGTATATTGTATTCTTGCTGACTGTCCCATTTCCAGTCATTCAAAGAATGGAAAAGTCTCAGTGTTAGTTGTAAATTGTTATAGAGCGTTTAATGAAGTAAGTTGAGTTTGAGGAAGTGTGTGTGTGACCCAACCGTCTTCCATCTTCTCTTGATTATCTCCTTGCTTCTTGCCGTTCAATCAAGTCGAGTTTTACTTTCGTTGCAGAGCCACCCAGTAATTACACTTTCAGCATCATTGTCAGTACACCCTTCGTTGTACTCCTTTGTCTTGTCATCTTGCTCTGCAGACGATTTGCGCTAAAAGTTAAGCTGCTGTTGAGAAACAAGTTTGGATAAGTGGAAATGGGTAATTTAATCTATTATATATATCCCTGCAACCCTTATGCACTTGTCAATTGTGTGACTCACCCCTAAACCCCCGGACAAGGTGAGTCATTGCACCAAAGTGGGTGGACAAAACATGTATTCACCCCTCAGTCACTTGGGTGACTGACATTTTTTGTTATTAAATGACTTGCCCCCAATAAATCACCTCAGTACAAAGTCAAATGGTCTGAAATAAATTGACCGCCCCAGAGTCACCCTACCCTGGTGACTGACAATTTGGTACAATGATGCTCATGTGAGTCACTATTTCGTATGTCAAGGACTCACCTTTGACTGACATTGCCAGTGGTAGCAGGGATGAGAAGACAGGGGCTCATTGTAAAGTGCATGATCGTTTGTTTTCTTGTATTTGTGTTAAAGGTTTTTGAACAGGTAGATATTTGTTATAATGCAGAGCATTATATTTAATATATGGAAAAGTTGTGATGTACGGAAGGGTAGACAGCTCAAAATCTTTAAAGGAGACATAAAGTCTGACATGATCCTTTATTTTATATGATAGTATTAGAAATAAGAAATCTTCTGACCAAGTCTCATACTTCTCAAAGAAATCTAACACATTTTTAGTAATTATTAAAAATTTAAATGCTACTACTAAATATAAATTACAATGGGAGCCGCCATTTTTCTTTCAAAACATGCAGATTACGATGTCATCAGCCCAGCAGAATGGATGTTGAAATTTCTTTATAATGTACCTCAAGTTTCGAGCTTATTAAGAATTGTTTGTATTTTTTAAGGGTCCAAGACATTTTTGTGTACACATGAAATTATCAAAACATACTGTTAAAATTTTTGTGTCACATCATTTTGGAATAAAAACTTATCACCTTTATAAAGAAAAACATTATAATCCTTCTGTCCCTATTGGTGGGAAATTATGTCATCATGCACAATATTTCAATACAAAATTGAACAAAATGGCAGCCTTCACATGTTGTCTTCAAACAAGAATAACTTGAGATAGGAAAAATATTTTGAATTCGATTTTGACTCTAGCGTGTACACACTACACTCCCGCAAATTCTTGTAAACGTTTACTAAATACTTCATTGCAAGTAATTGTTTTTCATAGTCGGTCTTGGTGTTGAAAATCAATATGATTAATCATAATTTAGATCACACACACATTCGGCTGACAAAATTCCAATCAATGACTTTTTTCAAACTGTAAACCCGATTAGCATAATCCTTTTTAAATGCAAGGATCACAAATGCGCAGTAATCACCTATGAATGGGGATAATTTGCACTTAAATTTTGACGAATTCTGAAAATTTTGACGAAATCTGAAAAAGCACTGTAAATGTGCAGCAGTTAACCGTGAAACTAACAATAGGCCTAGGCCATAAGGCTTGAAATCCCACTCAATCACGGCCCGTTTTACAAGCTGTTAATTTGACCAACAAATAGTCAAAATACTTAATTGTGACAATCAGTACATTTACACTGTACGTGTAAATATTACCTGATAAGTTAAATAAATTTTGCAAAAAATATTGCAAAATAAACAAACATAAAAAGGTTTTGACATAGCTGAAATTCTAGGTGCTTCGCAAAGATGGCGACCATTTTTTCAAGAGGACTGTTATTTCTGAACTTCCGGGGTGGCCTAGTTTTAAAATGTTTTACGACGAGGTTTCATAGTATGGAAGATTTTCACAGTGAAACTTTGAAAGCCGCAGCGAGTACAGCAAAAAAGTTAAGCGATATTGAGTTTAAATGACATGAAAGGAAGTTATCTGTTCTGTCTAAACTAAATTTCCATGCATATTTTCCATGAAAATGATGATTTATTAGAAGTAAACTTTTTACGATTTGAAAAGCAAAAATCTAGCCTCTATTTGGGCAATGGAGTCAATACTTCTGCCATACTGGTTGCACAATTTTTTTTACTACGCATCGTAAATTTGGAGCAATTTTGGTGTATTTCTGAAAATTATGGTACTAAATGCATGTAAATGATACACACTTGTTTTTTTTGGGGTGTACACGTTTACTTAAATCCCTAAACATTCACAGCTCTAGAAATAAGGATTGTATCAGACTTTGTCTCTTTTAAATGAATGTAATTCTTTGAATTTCTGTCCGTAGGTCAGTCGCTAAATCTTATCAGACTGTTTTCTCTGGATGAATTTTAATGGGATGCTGGGGATTCAAAACCTCTCCCTCATTTTACCTACTTAGACCATGACAACACCTCCTGCACCAACCCCCCACTCTGCACAAATTGTGACGGTAAACACCCAGCAAACCATCCCTCCTTCTCGAAAGACTGTCCCACCTGGCTTCAGGAAAAACAAATAACTAAACTTAAAACCCTTAACCCCAACATAACCTACCCTGAGGCCAGGAAACAATTCCTCGCTTCCCTTAACTCCAAGCCTTCCTACTCAAACGTAGTCTCCTCTAACTCTAATTCCGCCCCCCAAACACAACTAACACAACAAAAACTAACTCCCATGCCCAAACCGACCTCACCTGGCTCTTCTTACCTAGTCCTAAGCCCATCACCATTTCCAACAACCCAATCACACCCAATACCCACACCACCTCCACCACCACTTCTCTCCTCAACCCCCTTCCTACTCTAAAGCCCCTACCGCCCCTACACCAACTCCACTAATACCTTCATACATCAAGCTAAAACCAGCCAAGCAAACAACCAACAAACCAACAAATCAACCAGCAAACAACCAACCAAAAACAACCAATCAACAAACAACCTATCAACAAACAACCAATCAACAAACAACCCACCTCCCAAACCCACACTGAAGAGAGTATGGATTGTTCGATTCGAACACACCGATCATACTTCTCGTCCAATTTTCAAAAACAATCGCTCCCAAAGAAACAAATCCAAAGAAAAAACAAGCGAACTCAGACCCAGCAGATCTTCCTCCAGATAACCCCGCCTCCTTTATGGCATACACCACAATCAATTACAATAACACCCACAACATCATACAATGGAACATTAGGAGCCTTAAGGCCAATTCTGAAGAAATCGACCTTCTGGCCTCCACCTTCAACCCGGTCGTCTTCTGCCTACAAGAAACTTTCTTGAAAACCACCGACCATTACTCCTTAACAACTTTGCTTGCTATCACAAACATCAAGTGGATGCTGACAGGGCCTGTGGTGGCGTCTCCATTCTCGTTAGACACGATATCCCACACAGCCCTGTTAGTGTGCACACCGACCTTCAGGCCATCTGTATTTCTATCTCCCTCCACAAAACTTTCACTCTCTGCAATGTCTATCTCCTCCCAACACCAACATTCAACCAACCAGCCTTAACAACCTCATCTCTCAGCTTCCCACCCCTTCATCCTTCTTGGTGACTTCAACGCTCACAACCCTCTGTGGGGCTCTAATACCACCACCCCTAGAGGCAAGTTCATCGAAACGCTCTCCGTCAGCACAGCCTGTCCTTACTGAACACTAACTCCCCGACCTACCTTCATCCTGCCACAGGCTCTCTCACCTGTATTGACCTGTCTATCTGTTCCCCTATCCTCCTCCCTGACTTTAGTTGGAGAGTCACTGCTGACCTCTGTGGTAGTGATCATTACCCTCTTCTTATACACTCCAATCTTCAAATCCCCACTGAGCACACCCCCAACTGGAACCTCGACAAGGCTGACTGGTCCCTTTTTGAAACCCTCTGTGACTCACACCTCTCCCCCATCTTCTCGAGGATGAGGATCCCATGTCTAACTTCAGTAATATCTTATCAACATCGCCACCTGCTCAATTCCCAAAACCTCCAAACCCCCAAATCATCCCCAACCCCTGGTTCTCAGATGACTGCAAAACCGCCATCAAGAACAGGAAAAGATCCCTCAGGAACTTTAAAACTAACCCGACCACCCATAACCTTAACCTCTTTCGCATCAGCCGTGCCAAGGCCAGACGCACCATCAAGGACAGTAAAACCAACACTTGGAACAACTTTATCTCTTCTCTCACCACCAACACCCCCACTAAGAAGATTTGGAGAATGGTTAACAGCTTCCACGGCAGAGTAGGCAAATCTTCCATCTCCCATCTCTCTTGGAATGGAGACCTTCTCACTGCAAAAAAAGACATCGTTGACCACCTCGCCGCCTCTTTCAGCAACATCTCGGCCTCGACCAACTACTCCAATGCTTTCAAAATCAAAAAAGCTTGCGATGAAGCCCGGAGAATCACTTTTCCCTCTGACAACTCCGAAAGCTACAACACCCCTCTCACCCTTTCTGAATTAAACCAAGCCATCAGCGGCGCTGGCTGCACCTCCAAGGGCCCAGATAACATCCCCTATCAGTTTCTGAAACACCTCCCCATCAAAGCCACCACTACCCTACTCACCATCTTCAACCACATTTGGTCCTCACACTCCTTTCCCCCTATCTGGAGGACAGCTATTGTCATCCCCGTCCTTAAACCGGGGAAGGATAGCACCGACCCCACCAGCTACCGACCATCGCCCTTACTTGCTGTCTCTGTAAAATTATGGAAAAGATCATTAATCAGAGACTAAACTGGTTCCTCGAGACCAACAGAATCCTCTCTCCTCACCAAAGCGGCTTCAAAACGCCGCAATACCCTAGACCAGTTAATTACGCCGACACCGCTATCCGGGAATCCTTTGCAAAAAGGAACACCTCATTGCCATATTTTTTGACCTCGAGAAAGCTTTCGACACTACTTGGAAATACGGCATTACCCGAAACTTCACACCATTGGCCTCAGAGGCCACCTCCCCATCTTTATTCAAAACTTCCTCTCACCCAGGCAGTTCCAAGTTCGTATTGGCCACACCCTCCAAGCCGTACCCCAAGAAGAGGGCGTCCCCCAAGGCAGCATCCTCTCCGCCACTCTCTTCAACCTGAGCATTAATGACATCGGGAATGACCTTGGCCCCAGCATCAAGCGTACCCTCTCGTGGATGACTTCACCATCTTCTACTCCTCCCCTAGCTTTCCTATTGTTGAAAATAGGCTTCAAACCAGCCTCAATCAGCTGCAAGTCTGGAGCAACAATAACGGTTTTAGATTCTCCAAAGACAAGACAGTCTGCATGCACTTTTGTCATTTCAACAACCTCCACCCCAACCCGAACTTTGTGCTCAATGGGAATCGCATCCCTAAAGTTGAAAACACAAAGTTCCTTGGTCTTACTCTAGACCCCAAGCTCACCTACAAGCCACACATCACCAACCTGAAACTAAAATGCAATAGCTCCCTCAACCTCCTCCGACTGCTCTCCAACACTACTTGGGGAGCGAACCGCCATATGCTCTCCTCAAAATTTTCAGGCTCACCATTCGTGCCAAGCTTGACTATGGCAATATTGTTTACTGTGTCGCTCACAACTCATACCTCAACCACATTAACACCATCCAAAATGAAGCCCTCAGGCTTTGTCTAGGAGCCTACAGGACCTCCCCAATCACTAGCCTTCATGTTGAAGCCAACGAACCCCCCTTTCTACTTAGATGTAAACAGCTTAGCCTCTCCTATGCTTTTAGAGTCCTCACCAACACCCAGAACCCTGTTTACAACCTCATTAGGTACCCCAATTTCTCCTCCCTCTTTGATAGGACTAAAACCCTATCGCCCCCTTCAGCTTACGCATTAAATCAGACCTCTTTCAACTTGGCATCAACCCCGCCACTCGGCACCTATTCCTGGCCCACTTTTCCGCCTTGGGCCACCCCCTTCCTTCTGTCCACCTAGACCTCTCCACTTATAACAAAACTCAAACTCACCCTAATCTCTTCATCAATCTCCACAACCAAATCAAAGACCAACTCTCAAATTACACCTCCATCTATACTGATGGCTCCAAGGAAGGCAACAAGACAGCTGCTGCTGCCATCATCCAAGACATCACCCTCAGTAGCAGACTTCCTGACCACTCATCCATCTTTTCAGCCGAGGCTAAGGCCATTCTCCTCGCCCTCAACTTTATTGAGTACTCTCCTCTTAGTCACTTTGCCATTTTCTCTGACTCAAAGGCTGTTCTTACTTCATTACTTAATCTTAAATGGGATAACCTCACCTGCCACCTCCTCCTCGGAAACTCTTTTCTCCCACCCTCTGCAGGAAAAGTGTTCTTTTCTTCTGGATACCCAGCCATGTTGGCATCCCTGGCAATGACAGGGCTGATACAGCCGCTAAGCTTGCCCTTAACCTCCTCCCTTCCCCTTTTCCCAAAACCCTCTCTGACATCAAACCGCTTATCGCTTCTCTTGTTCGTGACCGCTGGCAAACCTTATGGAACTTCCAAATTGATAACAAACTCCATGTTATCCAGCCCACAATCCCAATCAAATCCACCATCAACAACCTTTTCTCGTATCGACAACGTTCATATTACCCGTCTTAGAATTGGTCACACCCACCTCACTCACTCCCACCTCCTTATTGGTTCCCCAACCCTCTGTAACAATTGCCACTGCATCCTTACAATCCAACACGTTCTCCTTGCTTGCCCCTGTACAACCTTCCCAGAGCTTCTCTCGCTCCCCACAACTCAATTGCTGAGTTCTTCCAAAAAAATCCTCCAGATAAAATAGTCTCCTTCCTTCAGCATGCATCCCTCTACAACCATATTTAATCCTCCTCTTCCACCCCCTCTCTACTTTGTTTTTAGTTTTACCCATGCACCTCCTCTCTCGATCACAGCTTTCTGGCGTTTGTTCTTGAATTTCTCTCATTCTTCCCCTGGTCTCTTTCCTTACTACCTCTAAAATGATCTGACCTCTCAGGCACAATTTGACCTTCGTTGTCGTGGTGCCGTTAAGACCTCATCAAACAAACAAACAAACAACTTTCATTTATTAGTAGAGGATTAAAAAACAATTGTTTACATAAGGAAATTCATAGGTTTTCTTGTTGTGATGTCACAAAATTATTATTTTTTATTGGCTTGACTAAACAAAGAATACAGTAGTAGGACTCTTTCTACTCGCAATGGAGTCTGCGCCGGTATCTGTGTCGGCGTCCGCCTCGGCATTGGTTAAAGTTTTTTGGGGAGCAAGGTCTATAAAAAGCTTGTCGCATTTGAAAATGTACATTATTTAAAAGTGGAATAAATATATACAATGTGCATAATGTACGAATTAAAATTTGCAGTGTTATAGATGGTAATCAAATAATAAATGATTAGGCTTGCAAAGAACTGAAAAGTTTAAAAATATCTGAAATATTGTTTTAAAGATTTTTTTAGTGGAAATTATTAGACTGCCTTAATTATTTAAGTTGACTGCTAATTTGCATAGAGTTGTTATATGAAGTGACTTATATTTTATGGATGTGCATGTTCATTTAGTTCAGTAAACGATAAACAATCCATTTTTTCTATCGTTTATCTTGTACACGATCACACACCGAAAATACAATCACAAATTTAGGAAATATTCGCAGAACTGGTTCTATCCCTACAATAACCACAATGATCCATTGCGATCACCAGCCAAAAAATAAGTAAATGTCATAAAACTTGAGTATGGGGCTATATTAAACCTTCAAATTACAGTATCTGCAAGGCTGAAAAAAGTTTGTCAAAAATAAAGATCCATGGGTTGAACATGCTTTAATCAGATGCAGAAATAAAATATTTTGTATTCGACTCATCAGGTAAACTTTGCATTTATTTGTGGTGAAAATAACGATCAATGCTTTTTATCCATGTACAGTATTTCTGGGTGCGTTTTACAGCTTGTAAAGCAGGGTAGGGTAGCCTCTATCATCAAGCTGTAGTAGCTTAACATTTGATGAGTCAAAGTGAAAGATTACTGGGAATTTAACACCTACATCAAAAAGGATTACTTCTTTTCTTGATGGTTCGTTAAGTTTAAATTGTAAGATCATTGTGTGTGAATGTTATCGATTTTAAATGCTAAAGTATTTTTGGGAAACTGATGAGAGAACTTTCTGGGTGATTTTCCTTGTAAATGATGCATTAAATTTGTAAACGGTAAATGATTCTTTCGATCATGTACACGAAAATCGGTAAACGGTCGTATCCCTTTTTTATTAATGTATGAGGGCAAGACCATTGATTACTCTTTTCATTCTTCTAAGTACACAAATAACTTCTACCAATGTACTACAGGTGGCCAGTTATTTAATCAGGAATGTTTGGCATTCATTCTACAATGAGATGTGCTACTTTGACTAATTTTAGAAGTGTAGGTTATCATAGTGGGTTATTTGACTTTCATAGGGGAGTTACTTAAAGAAGCGCTTGACCGATAAGTCAGGCCATATTTTTAGGGTGTTCCCCACAAAAAAATCAAATGCTTATCTAGCACGCAACAGTATAGTAATTTCTGGTTAATATGAATATTTAAGTGACCTTTGCCCTCACGTCATTTGTGGGTTAAGGAGGCATAGAGTTTATCGATCTTTTGTGGATAATTTATCTGTGAAGTGCTATTTTAAGTTTGTTGGTAAAGCAACGTTGGGGAAAACTGTTGTGCATGTATCCCTTAATTTAGGAAATTTGATCAGCAGTTACTTAAAAATGTAATGAGCTTTTCTCATATATTTAAGTCAGCAAATATGTGGGATATTACTAGTAAGAAGAGGTGGTTAGAAATATTAGAGTGAGAGGAGATAGACTTGGGAATCAAATATGATTTGGTTTAATATCTTTTAACTCTCAGATCTGGCGGAGGCAATGCTTGAGGCCATGAAGAAGAGTCATCGCATAATTCTCATCATTTCTCCAAGTTTCATGCACACACCCTACTCTTTGCTGGAGATGGAGTTTGCTCGAGATCAACTGTTGCGAAAACAAAGCAAGATCATACCCATTTTACATCCAGAGGTCAAGGCAGGTCAATTAAAATGTCCAATCAGATTCATGGTAAGCGTTATTTCTTGTTTGAAAGGGGGAGAAGAGAGGACCAATGAGACGCGGTTAACAAAGATGCTGTTGCTACGGATGCTAAAGAAGGGAATAGTTGAACATCAGGAATCAAGCGATTATGTTCCTTTAAGAGAGGAAGGTATGATGTTAGATACTGTAGGTGATTGTATAGACACATAGAGGTTGCAATGCCCAAGTTTTATTGTTGGTTTGAGTTTGGCAGGCATTGTGTTCTATACTTTTGCTTTTGTGGTATGATAAGTGCAATATTTTCGACAAAGCAGTAGT
>JAIGNY010001764.1:0-57170 GCA_020152595.1 Chiridota heheva
CCCCCACCTCAATTTCTCATCAGGAGATATTAGATGGCACCTTTTGGAGAAAAAAAACACACAAAGATCCCAAATCTATAACGTTCTGGTACAAAAGGACCCCCGAACTTGACTCTTTCATCAAAAGGCTTCAATGGGGAAAATAATTGGTTCCGTGCTACCTGTAGAAATTTCTTTCTTAAGACCACCAAATTTATTAGGTAGAGGGGAACAAATGTTAAGGGTAAAAGAAAAGAGGATTTTTCAAACTTTACCGTAAAAGTAGTTGCTGCAACATTTTGATAAGGTTTACTGGATTTTATCAGTAAAAATGTTGTACGTCAAAGTCAGCATTTACTCTAAAATGACGTAAAAAAACACTGAAAATGGATGCAGCAACTTGCTGGGTAAACGTTTACAAATATTTTCAAAGTGTACGTTTGGTGCATGTATATTAATAATTCTTTTATTTCAAATAATTTTCAACTAATTCAAAGTTAATGTTATATATAATTGCTGTTGATAAATAACCTGATTCAAGTTTATGAATGCAGGCAGTAAATCACTCACTATATTTGAACAACAAGGTTTGTTTTAGAAGATGAATGATTTTACTATAGGAGTTTCTGTTTTGTTATTACTTTTTTCTCACTTATGTTCAGGTAAACAAAGGGTATCATTTTTATTAAAGAATAAAATTAAGTTAACTCTGGTTTTATTTATTATTATTTGGTCTTCTTTATGCTTAAAATTTTAGCTTGGTGTTCATCTGCTTGAGATGGTCAGTGATCCAGTGGTAAGTAGTTTTTGAGCTCAAGATAGGAGGTTGCTTCAAGGCAAAGACCACATCTAAAATATATTCAAATTCTTTTGGTCCTAATTGCCCTGATGCTATTAAATATTGTTCTAAAAGTTTCCAATTGGCAAATTTTTGTCATAAACAAACAAGCAAATTTCAGGACATTAATAAAATAAAAAAATCTCAGTTGGGAGTGAGGGGATGGGAATCGACCTTTCAGCTATAGTATGCCATATACTACCGTAATGCTTTCAAATTTCCGAAAAATTACGTGTATCCAATGATATAATTTTATTCCAGACTTTTTTTTACATATGTATAGGCCTACTGGTGGGAACACCTGCATATTTGAGGACCTGACGAACAAAATGAAAAGTAAATAAGAATCATTAGCTATGATTTGAGAGAAAAAATACTTTCAAAGGTATTTTGCACAATGGTTATCATTATTTTCTTAACGTGGATGACCCATCTCTTCTCCAGGCTAGTATGGTGGCTACCCTCTTTTTATCATGGTGGCGCCACTTCTGCTCTAGGAATTAATTGTCCAATCGATGCCATTTTGCCAGCAATTGGCCCACCAGAAAAATTCCTTTAAAAAATGTCTCACTACTTCATATGGGCTGAAGTTAGATCACCCTCAAATGTGTTAAAATGAACCAGGTTCCTAAGGCTTCCAGACCCCTGTCATTTTTGTCATCCATTGGCCCACCAATGAAATTTCCTGAAATATTCCTGTCTCAGTACTCCAAAATGACTGAAATTAGATCATTTTAGACCCTCAAATTGGTTAAAATTACCAGCGTCCTTGGGCTTTCCCCTGGATCCGTACAAGTTCTGCCATCTATTGTCCGACCAGTGAAAGGGTAATGTCTCACTACTCATCCAAATAGGCTGAAGTTAGATTAGTTTTGACTATCAAAAGGACCACTGTTTCTGGGGCTTCAAGCTGTACCCCGGCTAGAAATCTTGCGCTTTGGATGGATAGCCCTAACGTCTAGTAGTTTGGCCGTAATTCAATGTGGGGTCATGTTCCCCTCTCCCCCCAGATTTCAACAGGTAATAATAAAACAATAAGTGTATTGTCAATGGGAGTTCATGATACTGTTCTGTCCTCCTGGTTTTGAATTGTTATGGCTCCCACTTTTTGAAAGTTAAATACACCCCTGTTTAATTAGTGGACGTGGCTCAATGTACAAATGTTCAACAAAAACCTAACGGTATTTAATACTGCATGAAAAAAGTAGAAATCAGAACAACATAATAGGTTTATATTTAAAGCCCGAAATACAGAACGTGTTGACCACTACCATTATAGGAAAAGGTGAACAATATGTGTTGTCAGGTTCCGGTTGTTCGCATTGTAATATAATACGACGAATATTTAACTCCTGGATGCGTCAAAACCATAATATCTTTGTAATTGCGTAGCTTAGCTGATACACGACTGGGATTAAGGAAGTTTATTAAATCAGAAGTAATATGGACACTATCTGGAGTTGTATTCGCTTTTTGAGTCCCGAAATACGTCCTTAATTCATTTAGCTAAACCAAAATCGTATCATTGTAAAAAGGCAAGTGATGGAATTGAACAGAAAGGTATTTTCGGTCTTTATTTGAGTCTTATTCGGACCTTGCTAATAGGGCGTCTTTATTCTAAAGTCTATGGCCATGACCAGCTCTTTTGAAAGAGCTGTGCTTATGTTATTTATGTTTCTTTGGCAATACCTTTGTTTCTAAGATTAGTTTGATGAAAGCTTCACTTGGCATGATTCTACTGGTGTGGTTTCACTTAGAAAATAAAGTAAGGTTTCTTATACGGAATACAATCACGGTTTCTGTTTTACTGAACAGCAAGCTGGATGGCTCCATACGGCAGGACTGTACCGCCATACTGGCGTGGTTTTACTCTTAAAATAAGAGAGTAAGGTTTCACTTATACAGAATACAATCACGGTTTGCCGTTTGACTGATCAAATTGATGACCCCATAATGCAGGATTTGACATTCCGTAAGAAGGCCCAAGGAACCAAAAAGTTTCCTTCAATTAGTAATTCTTTTCGTGACATTGAGACCGGCATTGAGATCGCCATTTTAGGATATTTCCCATGATCCTTCGCTTTTCTAAATCTAAGGCCTTTAATTCAGCATTACAAATTTCAAATACCTCTGGGAAAAATCTCTTTGCCCGAGGAAACTTAAAACGCGGTGATATGTTATGGCTGAAAATATGAATAAAACGGCTGCATGACATCTATTGTCTCAAGTGTTTTACAGGTTCCTTAAAATAGGACCTTTCCAGGAATGTGTGACCAGGGGCGTAGCTAAGCAATTTTATTGGGGTGGGGAGGGGGTGTAAATGAATATTTCCCGAAAAAAATATTTGACTCCTATGCGTCAATGCTAGCGCAAAGCGAAGCGCTAGCCCAAAGGGCGTAGGGTCTAGGTGCCCGCCTTAGGGCCCCTAGTGAGGTCCAGGGACGAAGCCCCGGTAGGGATCCAGGGGGCGAAACCCTTGGAAACTGCAATTTTAAGCATTTTATGGCTGATATTTAATTTTAAATCAACAGATTTACACAGTAATATCACCCCAAACAGCATGGAAACTTAACTATTTAAGCCCTATACGTTTCCATTTTACATGGGTACTTTTGTTCTGAAACTGAAACACCGACGTTCATTTAGGTATCATTTCTTATGAACTACAGAAGAAGAAAAAACGCAAAATACATCTTAAATTTGTTTTTACTCATCACTTTTGACCCACAAATATTTTGCTTCGTATTACCATGGGTTATCTCTACAAACATGCTTGCTGACTTTATCTTGTATCAGTCAGTTGTTCACAATAGATAATGGAAGCCATTGGTGTATGGAAATCTTAAATAAGAGCAACACCTCATTCCCGACATTCATAACAGAACACCATTTTGAGTTAAGTAACTTGCCTTTATGTCTGATGATTAAATATTCTTGTCTGTACGTGACTCAACATTCAACAGGCGTCATTCAACTTGTTAGAAAGTTGTACAAACTATTTTGCATAAAAACCTGGACACTTGTGAATTATTCCCAAAAATGAAAATAGATAACAACATCAATGCAATCTAGAATTGTTGCTCCCGTTGTAGCTAGGCTCGTGTGTCCCTGTCAGAGCCTGATTACTATGGAGCACTGCAGGATGTAACTGCCCCATAGGTGTCGCCAAAACTGTTGAGTATAATTTGAGGAAATTGTATGCCTGTGGTCCTTGAAAAGTTAAATTTCAACCTTAGATTGATGAAAGCCCAAACAAACAGGTCCCTTCAAATGTGTAGGTACCAGGCCCGTAGCACCGTTTGTTTTAGTGGTGCGGCGACGTTCGTACTATCTAAGCGGAGCGCCACCATCAGTTGGCGCGTAGCGTGCCAAAAAAAAAAAAAAAAAAAAAGGTACCTCTAGCATTTTAGAAAAGTGTCAGAAATGACACTTCCCAGGTCTTGCAAGCTGTATTTGAACATTCTCTATTTTGGACGAATATGTGAATAGGTCTATCTGTTTTGTCATAAAATGGATCGTTCCGACTTTACACAAAATTATGCCAACCACGTTTCTTCAAACTGTCAAAATGTATTTCCATACAGAACATGTTTATCATAATCATATCGGAACATCACCAGATAACAGTAATTTATATCATCTTAAAAAGCACAATTTTACGAGTAAACTGACCCCAGTTCTGAAGGCAAAATACGTTTGGGCAAAATTATAAAGAAATACAACTTCACACTTCTGACTTTAATTTTCTTAACCCCGAAAACGTATACATATGTATTATTTCTCACTTATGGAGGGGTGTAGAGACCATATCCTTGCCGACACTCACATCTAAACCACCATTTTTTGTGGCGGGTGGGGATTCGTAAATTTGAGCTCCATATCCCTTTTTCATGCTATTATCGGATGTGTTAATCCGTGAACTTTGCCCTGTCATTTTTCAAATTATGGGGAGGGGAGGTTATTCTCTTGATATATCATAAATAAATCAACTTGAACTGTTGAAGTTTGTTTGTTGTCACATCAACTTCAGTCTGATTTGCTGATCTTAGTAATCTATCCAAAGTATCGATGGCAACAACAAAACAGAAAGTCCAACAAAATGTTTAGATAATTGTTCAGATAAATTATGGAATAAAGTAAGTTTGTTTTTAACAAAAAAACTAAAATGATAAACTGATAGTCTTATACGATAATATTTCGTAATCTATACAAAAGGACACGAGAGTGACGAGACTATTGGCCTATTCCTGTATTCGACAGTTCGACTATTTGCCGGCTTGGAGAAATGATCCAAAGACTGCACAACGGTGAGCAGTGTCGGCAAATTCACTTGCTATTTTTGTCAGATCCAAGCTATCTGTCGTGTCTTTGTGGACATGGAGGACAAGTAGATGGTTCAGTCGTTTCTGTTTCATGGTGGCTCGCATGTACGTCTTGATGCGTTTCAGAGCGCTGAAAGAACGTTCGCTTACCGCGTTTGTAGCTGGCATGACAAGTACAAGTTTAAGCAAAATGCACACTTCAGATAGAAGCAATTTCGTACCGAAATCTAAAGACTTCATATACTTCACTATATCAGGAAGCGAATACACACTGACACTGGTACATTCAGGCGGTGTACATGTGTGACCCAGCGTTTCCAGCTGGACTCTGAGTTGACTTGAATCAATGACGTCTTTGTAGAAATCAGAAACGAAGTGAAAATCCTCCCCAATTCCTTTGCCATTACATGCATCTAGAAGGAGGTTCTGTAGCTTGACATAGGTTTGGTACCCCGTCTGCTTAAAACGATCTCGTATGCAGTTAACCATGTTGTCGATAACCTCTGTGTAGATTCGCTTGAAATACTCCTTCGCACTTGCAGGTTGATCATCAACAGAAGGACCATCAAGCAGGATTGGGACTTTTCTTCTTCGTGGTGTCTCTGGTTGGTTCACATTAGGTGTAAAAGCAAGTAATCCTACGGCCTCCCAGAAAGTGTCGAACTGACTTCGTATGCCTTCAATAGTGGAAACAGTTTTCTCTGCGACACTCTGCCCTTCCGCAGCAAAAATGTATGCGTGTTGCAAAGTCCTACTCAAATTGTCGCTATGACTTAGGATCAGGTGTGCTAACTGTATATTAAATAAAAAAAAATCAAACTTCTCCATGTACGAAGCCACACCTCTCAGTCGACTCTTTGTGCTAGGATCCTTTTCCTCCAAGAGACACTCCTCCCAAACATTCTGTAGAACTTCGTAATTTTCCAGTATGCTCCGAAGTGCATCTGCTCTAACTGTCCACCGAGTTGGACACATGACACGGATTCCAGTGGAGCACTCCTTCCCAATCCTCTCCTTCATCTTGATAAACTTAGTTCCACGTCGGGGGAGTTCCTAATTAGTTTGGTAATCTCCCTTGTATTTTTCAAAGCATCACACATTAGCCGGTTTCTCTTTATGGTGTCACCACATGCAAGATTAAGGGCATGACCGTAGCAATGTGTATACAAAGCCTTTGGTTGTTCATCTGTTATCTTCTTTGCAACACCTCCATGTACACCCGACATGGCAGCCGCTCCATCATAGCATTCACCTCTTGCCTTCTGAAGGGATAACTGCATTCGAAGGAGAACATCTTTGATGACGGCAACTAATGCATCGCGGTTGTTGAAGACACTTCATACAATCCAATGAAATCTTCATGAACTTCAAACTGGTCGTCGACCCACCGTATGCATATCACAACCTGTTCCTTGTTGGAAACATCGGGGGTTTCATCCACCATAATTTTATAGAATGGAGCTGTCTGGATATTTGAAACAACCTCACGTAAAGCTTATAAAAAAGAAATGGTGCATATAAAAAATAAGCACGGATGTTAGTAACTATACGTGCGCGCTAGTCGCCAATTGTGGCTTTATATGAAATTTAAAGGGGTCTGGCGAGTTATACCATTTAATTTTATTGAAAATTAGTACACAAATACTTAAAGAAGCATGCTCAACGCACACTTGCATGGTGCATATGCTTCATAGATGTGAGTAGATATGTTCCAAAAGAGATTTACAAATTAAAAGGAAGGCGAGATGCGATAGTGACGCGTAACAAAATTAAATAAATAAACAAAAAACAAACATGAATCTGCGCCCCATGCAGCTTAAATTGAAAATTCAAACAAAAAGTATAGCAGCACTTCAGAACCATTTTTGGGGTGTGTGGTGGGGGTAAGGGTGATAGTCTGGATTTTTTTTATAACGATGGTCCCCTCCGTCCACGTCGATATTTCCTTTGTTCCGCTGCAATTGGTATAGTGATCCCTATATTATTTTCTGTTCCTCCGACGCTGGGGAGGGGTTAAGTCTTTGCTATTCTGATTTTGTTTGCGCAATTATGAAATATCTTCCGCCGCCTAAAATGTATAATTGAATTAAGTCTTACCGTTAGTTCCGTTGTCTGTAAAACTTCGTTTTGAATTTTAGCAGAGAGATACTTGTCAGATTTCCGTGATAACCAGTTTTGAATCCGTGAATCATCTTCACTACGCAACTTGAAAAGAGTTATAAGATTAGAATCCGACTCATCCCCATCACCCCTGAAAGCTAGTCCTTGCCGTGCCAGGAATCTCACATCAGAAATGATTTTCATAACAATTTGTCGTCGCTCTTCCCTTTCTCTTCCAATCTGTTGTGATAAACTTTCTCCAATGTCTTTACTTATCTTTGGCAATGTCACAACCATTAAGACTGCATCCTTGTGGCAAACACTACCTTCATGTGCCTTGAAGCTCCGAGTCGCTTCTTTCCAATTTTTAAAGCCTTTGTTTTTAGCGATAAATGCGGAATCCATGTTTGGTGAATTAGGCTTCTTTGCCTTGTATGCCTTTATGCATGTATAGCAGAATGCCGTATCATTTGATTCGTCATAATGCAACCAAGCAAACTGGTTGAACCAACTTGGTTGGAACGCACGAAGTTCTGGGTTTTTCTGTCCAAAACTTGATTACTGGTTGATTTGGTGTGTTCCCAATGTCCAGAGTTGTTATAGAATAATCCATCTTAACTCGCTCTGTCTTTATTAATTTTCATGCATATAAAATAAAACGCGACTTCTTTAGCGTACAGGTACTGTAGGTCTAGCCTAGATCACGCACGTGTATGGTGCGCCGAGTGTGCCATAAGTCCACAACTCGACCGTGACTCCAAGTTGTATAGTTTCTCGCTCTGTGATTGGATAAGCAGGCTAATTTGCATCTAATGTCGACTCCAAGTTGTGTTGATTTCATGCAAATTATGTCGACTTGAAATCAAAACAACTTGGAGTGGACGTGGACTTCAGCTCCTCACAGAAAAAACATTCATAACTATGCCATGCTTGCACTTATTAGGTTAAGTTTCACGCGTACGCGTGTCAAGGGATTGTACAGTTCGGATGGGGGTAGTGTTGCGCATTCTTACGAATATAACCGCGTAATACTTGGAGGAGGGGGGGTATTCCCTCAGAAAATACTGATATTTTTGTATTGTTATTTTTTTTATTTTTTTTATTTCTTATTTTAATTATTATTATTATTATTATGTTATTTATTGCGAAAAAGTGGTTCGGCGATCGCCGCACCAGCCGCAGCGGCTGCTACGGGCCTGGTAGGTACTATTTACAAAAATCAACATTCTTTAAAGTATAAGTTTTCGACAATGGAGGAACGAAATAAAATGCCCAATTTCCATTCCAAATTTAATATCAAATTAATGAAAGGACCCCACACTTCAGATATAAGCGAGGGCGTAGATCCATTTTTTTAAGTTGGGGGATGATTTTTGTAGGAGGACTAGTTTGTCGCGTTAGTGGCAATTCGAGCGCCGCGAAGCGCTCGCCGATAGGCATGGGGTTCAGGATCCGCTCAAAGGCCCTTGGTGGGGTCCAGGGGCGAAGCCCCGGTGTTGGTCCAGGGGGCGAAGCCCTCGGAATATTCAATATTTTAGGGCTAAAACTGGCCCTAAAAATAACATCAAAACATGCTGAGGGTCCAAACACATTGACTTCTAAATGCCGTAGAAAACAGGCCGTACTCTTGGGGTGAAATTCGAATTTGAAATAATTAAAAGTCATTCTTAATAACAAACAAGTTTATTCAATTTTAGTCACTAACGTATCACGTGACGTTGGTCAGGATAACTATTATATTGTGGTAATTGAGATGAAAGTATATATTTTCTTGAAATATGGTTAGTTTTGTGATATACGGTAATCCTTCCCAATCAAATAACAAAAGTGGCAAAAAGCATTTATTTTAGTAATTGAAAATTTGGGGCGGTATCATTGACAAAAGTAGAGGGGGGGGGGGGGGGTTGTACATACTTCCCCCACCTTTTAAAAAAGTGGCGGATATATACCCCCATCCCCCGGGATCTACGCCCTTGAAGCTTTGCCATAGGGCCCCCATCAACCCATAATCAGATATTCTACAGCTTATTTTCAACGTTATGCAAGAGGTGTATCTTGAATAGGCTTTTACAAAACTTTACTTGAAAATAATTCTTATATATAAAATGCAGCTGCGGATGCCACAAACGGATTAACTAGGGCATTGACTGTTTCAAATGGTATATGCACTCCTTTTGAAAATAGATCCTTATGATATTTCACATTATAGTTGTTCCGATAATCATCATCAAATTGTCAGTTACAGTCCACATTGTAACTTAGTTATGACAGGTCTTTTGCGTTTTTCTCCGGGCCATCCTGACCGTGACAAAACAATAATTTCAATTGTGATTCAATTCAGCAAGTTGAAAACAAAGATATGCAGTCTTGTACAGACAAGGAGCTAGTTTATGCGTGTGTGTCAGTGTGTTTAACCAGGGAGTGGTAAGAACTCCCTGTTTTAACCATTTTTTTTTCTTTCTGTGAATTTAGAACAAAGAAATTTAAATGTGCATTGATTAGCGATGAACATGAGTTGATGAAGTTTCGTTTTTAGGGTTATAAATAATTAAATTTCAAAGTTCAAATTTCCCCAACATAACTATTTTTTTGTGCATAGATTTCATTTCCAATTGTTTATCTTATGGAAGATCGGTGAAAATTTCCCGTCAAAGTCACAATTTTCCCCACAAAAATTGCGGTTGGGAATGTGACACCCCTTCCTTACCCACACACACACACACACCCCGGTCGCTATGTCACTGTGTTTGACACAAGTGGGTCAACTTTGAAAATATGAGAGTAAGGTTTCACTTGTACGGAATACAAGTGGGGTTTCTGTTTGACTGATCAACTTGATGGCCCCATACGGCATGACTATACGGCCGTGGTTTCACTTTGAAAATATTACATTTTCTGCTGAACCATTGATGACTGTTTTACGTTGAATTATCAGTCTTGTTCAGACAAAAAAAAACTACTAAGTGTTGTGGTTCTTTTCCCGAAACGTACCCGGGAAAGTGATCCCACCATTTCGTGCAATATCTCTAAGCAGACCCATCGCCAAAATCAAGGTGACTATCAAAATTTTGTCAACAGATTTGTGGATACGTGTGGAGAGAAAAATCAGCTTCTTAACCCAAGCAAATCAAAGGAAATGGCTTTTGAAAATATAAACATAAAACATAAAGGGTTGATTTAAACAAAGAATAAGAGAACGGTTATTTGTGGTGATTGTGTCGAACATACGTCCTGTACAACCTAGCTGGGAGTCTGCATCGATGATAAGTTATCATTTTCTAACCATATTTCGAAGATGTTGTCCAAACTGTATTATATTGTCTCTACATTAACCTATATTATTTCTTATTTCCCTCCTGAAACTAGGATTAAGATATTTACAGCATCCATCTTGCCTCATATCATTTATGCAGTCCTAGTTTGGTACCAGTTTTTTAAAGTATAAAAGATACAAATAGAATTAAAAGTTTCTTGAGATATTGTGCCAATATATTTTGTTTAGACCGTGTTTTACTTATAAATAAAGTACACGATGCAGCAAAGAAAAACATAGTTTCAACGAAAGACCACCCATTAAATTTAGAAATAACATCCATGTGAGTAGTAAGGGACCACTATACAGGCCCGGACCAATCAGAAGCCAGCATTTCAGTCATGTGACTAATTTCTCATGAATATTCATAGATACCAATGCTGGCTTCTGATTGGTCCGGGCCTGTATAGCGGCCCCTGAGATTTTCCCTTTGGGTCATTGGATTAGTTGGGTCTGTATAGCGTCCTCAGATTTTCCCTCTTGGTCATCGGATTGCGTCACAGGATATTCTCGACTGTTCCATAGAATCCTTTGCTGGCTTCTGATTGGTCACTACCTGTATAGCGGCCCCTGAGATTTTTTCCCTCTGGGTCATCGGATTGCCGTCACAGGATAGTCTCGATTGTTTTGCAGATTCCTTTTAACGAAGTGTATAGCTTTCCCTGACGGGGTGTGTCAGGTGGGGGGTATCATGGTATTCAATGTCGCCCATTTCACAACAATACACCCTGATAATCTGTTGATTAGATTTGTCAAAGAGGTTAAACTGTACAAATAATACAGATAAATCACAATTATCGATAATATTGGGATAATATCGTCACAATTTACCAAGTCACTTCATTTGAGAAACAGGAAACTTGTCATGTTTGAGACCATGTCTTTGAAAATAGGTAAGATTTGAGCGGCGATATTTTTTAAACAGTGTGATTCGAGCGGCGATAATTTTTTAAACGGTGTGATTTGAAAACGAAATTTTATTTTCACAACCTATTGACTTTGCACAGGGAGCAAAATTTGAGCGACAATATTTTTCTGACACTCCTCATTTGAGAAACAATTGTTCTGAAACACTCATTTAAGAAACAATTTTTCTGAAACACTGTCATTTGAGGCAGTTTTTTGCTCAAGTGTTTTTCACTTGAGAGGACAAAGCTGGCGTCTAACGGGGAATGACAGGACAGAACTGCACTTTAATGCAAAATACGAGGGTCTACAGGGGCTTCATCGTGGGGAATAATCAGACAAAACTACGTTTTTAATGGGAAAGCTGGCGTCAACGGGGATGCAGGACAGAACTGCGCTTTAATGTGAAATACGGGGGGTCTACGGGTGCTTCATCATGGGAATAATCGGACAAAACTACGTTTTTAACGGAAAAGATGGAGTCTATGGGGGGCTTCATCGTGGGAATAATTGGACAAAACTACGTTTTTAACGGGCAAATAGGTATTTGAGCGGCGATATTTTTTAAACAGTGTGATTCGAGCTGCGATATTTTTTAAACGGTGTGATTTGAAAACGAAATTTTATTTTCACAACCCATTGACTTTGCACAGGGAGCAAAATTTGAGCGACAATATTTTGAAAACGTGATTGATTTCAGAAGACATTTTTTTCTGACACTCTTCATTTGAGAAACAATTTTTCTGAAACACTCATTTGAGAAACAATTTTTCTGAAACACTGTTTTTCATTTGAGAGGACAAAGCTGGCGTCTAACGGGGAATGACAGGACAGAACTGCACTTTAATGCGAAATACGGGGGTCTACGGGGGCTTCATCGCGGGACTTCGGACAGAATTCCAATTAGAGCGTCAAATTTGAGAAGGCATTTTGATGTATACTTTAGTTTTTGAAATTCCTTGAGCGCTCTTTTTTCTCAACCATTTACTGTTGGTGTGTATCATCCTGGGATAATTTCAAGCAATTCATAAACCAATCTATCAATTCACATGTTATTGCCAGCCATCAACTTGAAAAAACAAACCTGAAACACACTTACCATATTCAAATCCTAAAGTAATTACAGTGACAGATTTATTTGAGCGAGACAATGACGCAACCCTGAGGACCAGGCTCATAGTCCATCACCCCTGCTGTTCTCCTAAGCGACGACGATTCGCCTCTTTCTGAGTCATGGTAATCAAACACGCGGTATGTACAATATAACACGCAATGTAAGTATAACACGCAATGCCAACACGTCATAACTCAATAACACGTTGTAGTCGTTAGTGTAGCGGACGAATGCTATGAATGATAAAACAAAAATCTTCACCCCGCTTTTAAATGTTCAGTCTTAAATGACATTCGATACTATTGCCATATATGGTCATCACACCACTATTAAGTGACCAATCGGATGGATTCAAAATGATGTTACGTATGTAATGGACCAATACCATTATTTAATATTCGTCTTTCATGTCTTATCCCATGGTAACAGACATCAAGGACATTTAAACAAAAGATCTATATTGATCCAATAAACACACATGGATTATGAATGTGTTTTCTTATTATTTCGCCATGCATAATCATCGATCGGTCTATTCTTGACCATGCAAACATCTTCACAGATACCCCATTGTTATATCATCACATCTTTGTTTTGACGTCATACTCAAAAATCGTTTTGACGTCATACTCAAAAATCATCACATTTTGACCGCCCTTATTAAACACGCATTATATACAGAAATGATGTATCGATCGGTTCTCTTTGTCAAACACAAGGACATTTAAACAAAGGATCTATATTGATCCAATAAACACACATGGATTATGATTTTTTTTCTTCTCATACTATTGATATCGATTTGCCATGCAAACACATCTTCACAGATAATTTTTCTCCATTATTTTCTTCGCATTATGTACAGAAATGATGTATCGATCGGCTTTACTAACCCCTATTAACAGATTAATAAACAACAATAACAAAAAAATACGCATGGGATGTGCACAACATGGATTGACTGTATATCCTAAACAAGACCCGCGACGATAACCTTTGCGTTCGGTTTCTTCTAAGTTCATGTCCTCAAATGACCCCAGCAGCAGTATCGGCAGTTGGTACATAGATCTAAAGTGAAATTTAACAAAGGAAACGGACCACAGACAGCAAAATTGACACACCGGTAAATTGGGATAAAAGGATGCGGAATAAAAACTTTTTTTTTTTTCTTCAACCTCGCGTGAGAAATACAAATTCGACACTTTTATCCAGGATAAATGTGCAGGGTGACCCTAGTAATCATGTTTGTTTCGACGTCATACTCAAAGATCTGTTGGTTGGAGTTAGCCCTATGTAATCAAATCAATCAATGCAGGACAGAGGAAAAGTGGGATCATGATTCCAGTGGCCAAAAGAGCTACGCCCTTTGTTATCTGAATGTCGATCGATGGAGCTGACTGGATTATTGGTTGCTCACATACATACGTATGGTATAATCATAGCCCTCATACAATTTGAATAGATAGCTATCATAGATTACGTTATTTCCCCGTAGATGCCAGTTTGCTCGTAAAAACGTAGTTCTGTCCGCTCAAATGAAAAACACTTGAGCAAAAATTGGCCTTACTGCTATGGTTGGAACGGTTCTTTTTTGTTAGAGTCACATTGTAGCGAAATAGATGTAAGTGTTCATATACTAAGCACTCAAATAAACTCATGCGGAACTCCTATTGATTTTCCCGGAAGACTGTTTGTATTCTCGACACTTTGTGAAGAGAATTTTAGCAAATGACATTTAAGAAACAGTTTGATCTGAAACTTGTCATGTTTGAGACCAACGTTTTAAAAATAGGTGTCATTTGAGCTGGGATATTTTTTAATTAACAACTCCCTGCATCAACTTATGCATATCTTGTGAAACTAAAAAAAAAAGCTCAAACACGAATAGGAACGTCTGCCTCGGAAAAAGGTCAGGGAAAGGTCACGGAGGTGACGTTATAAACGTGTACGCAATAAAGTCCCTCGCTTTTTAGCCCATTTCCCTCGTTTTTTACCACTTTTCTTTCTTCAAATTATCCTCTCAAAAGTGAATGGTTGCGAAAAAAGAGCGCTCAAGGAATTTCAAAAACTAAAGTACACATCAAAATGCCTTCTCAAATTTGACGCCCTAATTGGAATTCTGTCCGAAGTCCCGCGATGAAGCCCCCGTAGACCCCCGTATTTCGCATTAAAGTGCAGTTCTGTCCTGTCATTCCCCGTTAGACGCCAGCTTTGTCCTCTCAAATAAAAAACAGTGTTTCAGAAAAATTGTTTCTCAAATGAGTATTTCAGAAAAAATGTTTCTCAAATTAGGAGTGTCAGAAAAAAATGTCTTCTGAAATCAATCACGTTTTCAAAATATTGTCGCTCAAATTTTGCTCCCCGTGCAAAGTCAATGGGTTGTGAAAATAAAATTTCGTTTTCAAATCACACCCTTTAAAAAATATCGCCGCTCGAATCACACTGTTTAAAACATATCGCCGCTCAAATACGTATTTGCCCGTTAAAAACGTAGTTTTGTCCGATTATTCCCACGATGAAGCCCCGTATTTCACACTAAAGCGCAGTTCTGTCCTGCACCCCCGTTGACGCCAGCTTTCGGGCCCGTTAAAAACGTAGTTTTGTCCGATTATTCCACGATGAAGCCCGTAGATCCTCGTATTTCGCATTAAAGTGCAGTTCTGTCCTGTCATTCCCGTTAGACGCCAGCTTTGTCCTCTCAAATGAAAAACAGTTGAGCAAAAAAGTGCCTCAAATGACAGTGTTTCAGAAATATTGTTTCTCAAATGACAGTGTTTCAGAACAATTGTTTCTCAAATGAGGAGTGTCAGAAAAAAATGTCTTCTGAAATCAGTCATGTTTTCAAAATATTGTCGCTCAAATTTTGCTCCCTGTGCAAAGTCAATAGGTTGTGAAAATAAAATTTCGTTTTCAAATCACACCGTTTAAAAAATTATCGCCGCTCAAATCACACTGTTTAAAAAATATCGCCGCTCAAATCTTACCTACTTTCAAAGACATGGTCTCAAACATGACAAGTTTCCTGTTTCTCGAATGAAGTGACTTGGTAAATTGTGACGATATTATCCCAATATTATCGATAATTGTGATTTATCTGTATTATTTGTACAGTTTAACCTCTTTGACAAATCTAATCAACAGATTATCAGGGTGTATTGTTGTGAAATGGGCAACAATGAATACCATGATACCCCCCACCTGACACACCCCGTCAGGAAAAGCTATACACTTTGTTAAATGGACTCTATGCCGTCCTCGAGACTATCCTGTGACGGCAATCTGATGACCCAGAGGAAAAAAATCTCAGGGACCGCTATACAGGTAGTGACCAATCAGAAGCCAGCAAAGGATTCTATGGAACAGTCGAGAATATCCTGTGACGCAATCCGATGACCAAGAGGGAAAATCTGAGGACGCTATACAGACCTGACTAATCCAATGACCCCAGAGGGAAAATCTCAGGGGCCGCTATACAGGCCCGGACCAATCAGAAGCCAGCATTGGTATCTATGAATATTCATGAGAAATTAGTCACATGACTGGAATGCTGGCTTTTGATTGGTCCGGGCCTGTATAGTGGTCCCTTACTACTTATCACGAAGATGAAGAACATTTCCAGACAATATAACATTGATCGAAAATTGAAGATTTCCCGAATAACAGCAATGTTTGATGCAATTGTAAAGTGTATGATTATTCTGCTTGTAGCCTGGAAATTGGGGGTCCTTAACCGCCCTCCACGAAAGGTGAAGCTTTTCTACGACCCTGCCCACCGTGTGCTTCAATGATCCGTTTTAGAACACACCGGGGTTTACTGGCCAGACTTAATGGCGTATCCACCTTAAGCAGCTTGAGGCGGCGGCAAACCACAAGTTATGAAGAAGAATCTTCCCCACACCACTTTCATATAGTGTAAGTGAACGTCATTAAGGTGAAAAAGCGAAATAAATAGTGTAACAAATGTTCTCATTTGGTCCTGAAAAATATGCCCCATAAGCTGAGAAGTGCCGAATTTTGGAGGGAAAATATAAAAAAATTGCCCTTAACGTTTTTTATATAAATTATGAAAGATTTTCTTTCATCCCAAATTGAAATATATTGTTCAAAATTTGAGAAATTTGTTGAAAAATTTGCTCAGATTTTAATCCGAAATTGACGATTCTTATCAAAGTAGAATTTTCGATTATAATATTTGTTCAACATACAAAGATTTTAAACATTATTTGAACTTAATCGTATACAGCTAGACCGAACCTTCAGATCATGTATGACTGCATGACGACATGTTAATTGTTATTGGGGAAGCATGTTAAAGGAGCTGGCGGCCGAAAAGTGAGGGCGTATATAATTTGAGTCTCACACTAAATTGAATACCTGTGCGATGGGGAATATCTTAAGTATTACTAAACTGCTAAATCCCGACCAGAGTACTCGAAATTTGTACGTGTTTTCCCATTGACTTTTTATTTGTTCGCTTGTGCGCTATGGCATAAAACACACAAAGTAAACATATAATACATATATGTCACCCCTTTCCCCCTTCCCCTACCCCCTTCCTTCTGTCCCCCTCACACATACATTTTGGCTGGAAATGTTGCCACTTTTAGCACATTTAGGGATACACCTCACACACATCCGCTTCCCAAATGAAAAAGGGCCTTTGCAGTGGCGTAGCCAGGATTTTCACAATAGGCCGGGGATTGAATTGAGGCAACACGATATTCAGTGGCGTAGTTTTTGTGACACCGAAAGTGTCACTTCGAGGGTAAGGCGCTGGAGTTGTCGGCGTGGGGTCCAGGAGCAGAGCCCCCGGAAGCTCTTGCAAAATTGACATTTCAAGGGCGAAAAAGTATGTCACAACGCATAGTGAGAAGGTGTATTATACAAGTCAAAATTCATGTCAAGGAGAGCTATACATACACAAAACAAAACAAACGCGCAAAGCGCTGGACTTGTCAGCGTGGGGTCCAGGGGCAAAGCTCCGGTAGGGGTACAGGAGCAACGCCCCCGGAAGCTCTAGAAAAATTAACATTTTAAGGGCAAAAACGTATGTCACAACGCATAGTAAGAAGGTGTATTATACAATTCAAAATTCATGTCATAGAGAGCTATATATATATAATACACCATATACAAAACACAAAATCATAAAAACGCATAATGTGGAAATAAGTTTTATTGTTTATGTTTGTATATGATTAGGTTTATCGTCACTCTTTGATAAATACGGGTTGTCTAAAAAAAAGTTTTTAGTATTTTACTACAGACTTATGTAACTTGTAAAAATGAGCCTGTTCTGTATCGCGTGCACTCCGACACCCACCTACCCCTCCCCTCTCTCTCTCTCTCTTCCCCCTCTCTCTCTCTCTCCTCTCCGCCTCCCATCTCTCTCCCCTCCCCTATCATTCATCCCTTTCTCTTTCTCCCCCCCTCCTCTCCTAACTCTCTCTCCCTTCTCTCTCCTCCCAATCCCTCCCCTCTTTCTCCCTCCCATCTCTCCCTCCCCCTCCACTTTCTCTCCCTTCTCCCTCCCATTTCCCTTCCCTCCCCCTTTCTCTCCCCTAGTCCCCTCCCTTATCTTCTGTTTCTCTCTCCCCATCCCCCTCCTTTCCTTCTCTTTCTCTCCTCTCTCTCCTATCTCCTCCCCCTCTCCCCATCCCCTCAGCTCCTCCCTTCTCTCCCCTCTCCTCCCCCTCCCCTCTCCCCCCCCCCCTTCGCTCCTCCTCTCCCCCCTCTCTCCCCTCCCTCTCCAATTCCCTCCCATCTTCTCTCTCTCTTCCCTCTCTCCCTCCCCTCCACTCCCCTTTCTCTCCCAACCCCTCCCACTTTATCTCCCCTCTCTCTACCTTATCCTCCCTTCTCTCTCTTTTCCCCCTCTCTCTCTCTGCCTCCCCCTTCTTTCCCATCTTTCTCTCTCTCCCATCCCCTCCCATTCCCTTTTTCCCTTCTCTCCCTCCCCTCCCCTTTCTCCCCTCCTTTCCCACTCTTTCTCTCCTCTCTCATCCTCTCTCCCCTCCCTCTCTCTCTCTCTTCCCTCTCTCTCACTCCCCTCACCTCCTTTCTCTCCCCTTTTCTCCCCCCTCCCTTTTCTCCCCCTTCCCCTTTCTCTCCCCTTCCTTCCCCATTTTCTCTCCTCTTTCTTCCCTCTCTCCCCTCCCTCTCCCCTCTGTCTCTCTCTCCTCTCTCCCTCCCCTCCCTCTTCTCTCCCCCTTGTCCCCCTCTCTCTCTCTCCCTCCTTCTACCTTTCTTTCTCCTCCCCTCCCCCTCTCTCCCCTTCTCTCTCCCTTGTCCCCCTCTCTCTCTCTCCCTCCTTCTACCTTTCTTTCTTCTCCCCTCCCCTTCTCTCCCCTTTCTCTCCCTTTTCTCCCCTTCCCCTTCCTTCCCCTCATTCTTTCTCTCTCTCTCTCCTTCCCTTCCCTGTCTCTTCCCTCTTCCCCTTCCCCTCCCATCTCTTTCTTCCCTCTCTTCTTTTCCCATTTTCTCTCTCTTCCTCTTTCTCTCTCTCCCTCCACCTTTCTCTCCCCTCCCCTTCCCCTCTCTCCTTTTTTTCTCCCCTTCCCCTTCCTTCGTCCTCATTCTTTCTCTCTCTCCCTCCCCTTCCTTTATCTCTTCGCTCTTTCCCCTCCCTCTCCCATCTCTTTCTTCCCTTTCTTCTTCTCCCCTTTTCTCTCCTTCTCTCTCCCATACCTGTCCCCCTCTCTTTCTCTTCCCTATCTCTCCCCCACTCTCCCTCTCCTTCCTAAATTTTCCCTGTCCCCCTCCCTTTCCCTCCTCTCTCTCTCTCCCTCCCTGCTCCGCCTTCCCTCCCCCTTCAAATCTCCTCTCTCCCCTTCCCCTCTTCCCTCCCCTCTCCCCTTCCCTCTCTCCCTCTATCTCCCTCTCCGCTTCCCTTTCCCTCCCCTTCTCCTCTCTCTCCCCTCCCTCTTCTCTCCCCTCCTCATCATAAAATTACATATCTCACCTCTGACCTCTGACCCGTGACCTTAATCACTGAAACAACTTCTGAAATGTTTCACATTTATTGTAGCCTACTGTATGATACCATTCATGCTCACGTCACACTTTCCATTCACGTCACTACTTACCCACCTATGCAATTTGTAAAGATACCAAGTTATTCCTTCAAAAGATACAACCATTACCAAAACCTTGTTTCATTTGACCTGTGACCTTTGTACCACAAAACATAGGCGACAACAGTTCCGGGCCAGGAATACCCCGCCATCAATTTATGTTTATATGTGTGTTACAGTTTTTGAGTTATAAGCGACACCAAATTAATTAATATTGTTGCATACGCACACAGACAGACAAAAAATCACCAAATGTTGTCCCGTTCCAAAAATGTATTACCCCTAAGCCCTAACATGTGAATCAGGTGTGCAGCAGTGACAACTTTCACTTGTGGCAGCTGCGTAAAATAAGGCCTTATCTTACTCGTGATGCATGAAAGTGTGCTGTTCAATCACTGGTGACTGGTGATCAGCAGAATTGTGTATGCTTCTGCTTTACTGAGTGGTTTGTCAGGTTGAATAAACTTCAACTTGTTTAGAATACTGCTGCAAGACTGATCTCTGGCATAGGTATAAGATCTCATATTACTCCTATAATTTCCCATTTGCATTAGCTCAAAGTACAGTCACGAATCAGGTTTAGGCTTTATGTTCTTCTTTTCAAAATTCTCCATGGTCTCGCACCTATTTATCTCTCTGAATTCATTCAACTGTATGACCCAGATCCCAGACTTAGGTCTGCCTCTAATGGCCCACTGATAAGGAGACAGTATGGCAGCAAACAAGTTAGTCGTTACAACTTTGCTGTCACTGGATCATCTCTCTGGAATGAGCTGCCTGTCCACATCAGATCTGCAAGTGACATTATCAATTTCAAGAAGCAATTGAAAACACACCTTTTTACCCAATAATGTAAAGCGCTTAGTTTTGTTCTCAATATAGGCGCTGTATAAGCATCTACATGATAATAATAATAATAATAATGATAATAATAATAATAATAATAATAATAATAATAATAATAATAATAATAATAATAATAATAATAATAATAATAATAATAATAATAATAATAATAATAATAATAATAATAATAATAATAATAATAATAATAATAATAATAATAATCATAATAATAATAATAATCATAATAATCATAATAATCATAATAATCTTAATAATATGAGGTCATCATATGAGACATGGGCCCACCAGCATCCCTTATATCAAGGGGGTGGCCATGTAGTGTAGGAGGTATAGACAGTTATTTGCCCACACAGCAAAGTGACTACATTATCTCATCCCCACATATATGCATATGTGGGTGATGAGATGAAAAAAAAAAGGGTTCCTTAAATACATTAACAATTGTTAAGAATGCGAGGACGAGGGCACCGACCTTCAATAGTACTACGCCAGTCAACTACACAGATAGAAAAAAAAAGAGCTTTAATTTAAATCAGATTTTGAAATGCTTTCTCCAGCATTATGTTTCTTTTAAAGTCCTCTGTCATGCACTGAACTAATCTATTACGTTACTGCGTTGTATGATGTTCAATGCGTTCTCAATGGCATAGCTATATGCAACAAGAAATATCACAACTGTGAATGTAGAGGCATTCATCCATTTGCAGATTTGGGGGATATTGCACTCTGTACACAAACACAATTGTATCATTTCACCACGAGAATGCTCAAATTTGACCAGGATCCTAGTCACAGATTAGACAACACATTCCTGGCTATTTTCACCAGGATATAATTTCCTGGTCAGTATCGATTTTTACCCGAGAAAATACCCATGTTAATCTGTTGCAACGAAACTAATAGAATAACAGTTGACAATATTGGATATTTCGAAGGTAGAATGTACAGTTTTTTTCTCGCAATAAATTGGCCATGCAGATAATCATTGAACAGTAGTTTACAGTACTGTACTGTACTATAACACAGTCCTAGCATAACGAAGCATTATATTAAATCGCAATATCCCTTGGTTATAATTCCCTTGTTATAATTCTCTTGTTATAATTCTCTTGTTATAATTTTCTTGTTATAATTAACTGCAAGGTCATTTAATTGCGAAAAGAAATAAGAGATTGTCTTCGAAAATAGTTTGCAATGTTTGCAGGTTCCATTTCCTTCGTTTCCTGCAACAAATTTGATATTAACAAACGAACCTTTTCTTTGTTCATCAATTCATTGCGTGCGCGGCGCGTGTAGAGCATCCGAGGATATTTTGTAATTTAGCAACAAATCCACACGTTGACCAATCAGAGATTGAATTGGAAGTACGTCATTCAAGTTGACACTTTTTTCCGTATCAGACAGACCAGGGAGCTATCATCAGCGGCGTAGCTAGGGTCCTACGGGCCGGGAGCGAGTGGTATATAGGTATAATGATGTATATATATTTTCACGGGCCCCCTTTTATAGGGCCAAAACCGGGCTCTTTTTAAGGGCGACTGCTTAGTTACGCTACTGGCTGTCATGGCAGCTCCTTGCTCCAGGTATTTTACCGATGGCAGCTTGCAGTCTAAAATTCTTTCTGGTTATAACAACCAGGAAAATGTTAATCATTGAGTAAACAGAAAATCTAACCATTGTGTTTTAAGAGTGATACCCATCCGTTTGTCAAGCTTCGACCACCAAGTAAGTGATGCATATATACACAAGGTATTTGTTATGCTCATTCAATATCTTAAATAATTTCATTTCAGCTCACTAGTGAATCGAATATGGGGGCATCGAAATCTACTTTTTCTTCGAAAGAGTACGCTTCCCTACTTCTACAATTACGAAATGAGATCAAATCAAAGATCTGGATCAAATCAAATTTATGTTATGCCACAAAAGATAATTAAAACGAAGGACTCTGGCAGGATCAAGACAGTCGATAGTCTGTTAAACTTAGTCAAGAAGAAAAAGCTTCTTCAAGAAAATAACGTGGACGGTTTTCTCCGCATTTGTGAGCTTGCAAAGCACACGGCAGCGGCATCCATTCTACGTGATTATAAGCGAATCAAAGACAAAGTTTCAGGGGTTTCACATGCTGACGATAAATTGCATCAAAGCTTCGAATGGATGGACGATGCCGGCGATAGCGGTCACACGCTGGCTTCAACCGGAACTAACATTTCTCACAAAACGGTTCGGCCGTCTTACCCGTCAAAGGCAGCAGCAAGATTTGAAGGTTCCACAACAGATTCCAATGAACCAGGTTAGTGTTTATATTTCTTCTTCTCCTGTTTATTGTTTGTATGAAGTACTTAATGAAAATTGGCCTCAAATATATAAATAAGTCAGTACCCAAGTTCTGATTATGAAAATAACGTTTTTACGAAATGCTTTTTTTTATTTTTTTTAACTATCTGTATAATTCGGTTCACAAGAATGACTTACGTTTCACGATAAGCAGCTGTAACCAGGGAGCTGTTACTTTCAAAGCAACAGCTCCCTGCTGTAACCAAAGAGCTTCCATGTAACCGCCATTGCGTGGTATTTTCCTTGTACATGATTGATTGGTTTAGCGTCTGGTTTCACCTGGTTTGGTGATGTTCTTTGATGTTCTTTATTAGTTCAGAGGTTAAGCAAGTCTATCTTATATGAAAGAGGACTTCACAAGAAACAAATTGGTGAAGAAAGCATTCAAAAATCTTATTCCGTTAAGGAGATATCTAAGTTTAAGGTTTGGTATCATTTGTGTAGAAACGACTGAAATCAGACTAGTTGTGATGTCATAGCCTCAGATTCCTAAAAGTCTTTATGTATTCTATCATATTTTGTCCTGCGATTATATGGCTTAAAAACCATGGGATATGTTAAAAAGTAAACACCTGAAGAAAGTTTGAGGAAAAGTAATTTAAATAGTGAACAAATTAAATAAAGTTTCTTTAAAATACATAAAGATTTTGAGGAATCTTGAGTATGTGACATCACAACTAGTCTAATTTCAGTCGTTTCTACAGAAATGATACAAAAATTTAAACTTGATTATCTCCTTAACGGAATAAGATTTTGCAATGCTTTTTTCACCATTTTGTTTCTTGTGAAGTCCTCTTTCATATAAGATGGACATGCTTGACCACTGAACTAGTCCCTTAATAGGAGCAGGGATCTATTGCAATTCCCTGATAGGAAATGGCAGGACGTATGACTTCATAATTATAGATTTTCCGTTAAAAGGATATCGAGTTTGAACGATTTCATTCAGTTGTCGTATCTTTTCATCAATTAATTGTTCTTCTTCTAACTCTTAAAACTGTCTTTTACACGGTTCTTAAAAGTATATGGACAGGTGTAGAGATGTTGCATTCAGCAGATCTAAAGATCTTTAAATTTGTAACAGAAAAGTTTTTAAATGATCTCAAAGGCACCTTATTCTGAGATATGGCGAATAAAAGTTTCAATAATTTGTAATGTATGTACAACTTGTGGTGTATCATTGAAAGAGGACAGCTCAAAATCTGTTATTCCTTAGATTTTGTCCTAAATTTCAGTCATTGAAAATCACCAGTTCTCTGCGGCTAAATATTTAGTGGGGTATGATACAGAGGGGGGGTAGTTCCATATATGAGGTATATATATATATATATATATATATATATATATATATATATATATATATATATATATATATATATTTATATATATATATAAAATATATATATATATATATATATATATATATATATATATATAATATATATATATTTATATATATATATATAAATATATATATATATATTCAAAATACAATATCTTAGGTATATTTAAAAATCATTTCATCAATCAAGAAATTTTTATACTGAAGAAGGAAACAGATATAGTTTTTCAAATATTATAAATCTGTTTTATATATATATATATATATATATCATGCTATATTTATTTTATATTTAATGGCCAAAAAATTATATATATATATATATATATATATATATATATATATATATATATATATATATATATATATATATATATATATATATATATATATATATATATATATATATAGTCCATATATATATTATATAATATATATATATATATATATAATTCAAAATGCAGTCCAATCTCTCATATGCTGGTCTCAAAAAATGATCAATTTTAACAGTATCAAAATTATATTTGAAAGATACCTGTTCTTCATGTACATCCTCTCTTATTAAAATGTTTTGCATTACAATTCCAGTAAAATGGTTTATAACATATTTTCATCCAATCAAGATCAAGTTGTTGCTAGCTGTCCGTAAATCTTTAATCTCTGATCCGAACAATCGCCAACCTCGTCAATCATTACTGTCGATTACCTTTACCTTTTGGTAATCACAGTTTTATGTAGTATAAATCTAACTTCTGCGTTTCCAAAATCTGTCCAGATACCATCAACCTTAATGATGTAGTATAAATCTAACTTCTGCGTTTCCAAAATCTGTCCAGATACCATCAACCTTAATGATGTAGTATAAATCTAACTTCTGCGTTTCCAAAATTGTCCAGATACCATCAACCTTAATGATGTAGTATAAATCTAACTTCTGCGTTTCCAAAATCTGTCCAGATACCATCAACCTTAATGATGTCACCAAAACCTCGGAAATAAAGAGCAGCCAAACAACAGATGAAAAATTGAAGTATGACCAAGCTCTTTGGTATAACACGGCAAAGGTGACTTTCGCACGAAGCATTCAAGAAGATGAAATAAAGCTTATCCTGCCTGATTTCCCTGATATCGGAAGGGCCAAAATGTATCAAATCAAATCTGGTTCCCAACTGGTAGACGCTCTTGAGGTTTCTGGATATATCACTCATTTGAATGTTGAGCCACTGGTTAAAGCTCTACGGGCTGCTGGCCTTTCCAAGTTGGCAGATCCTTTCCTGGATAAAACGTTTGGTGAGTATATCAAATGTAACTCATCTTCTGATTTGCAAGTTACATATTTGTAGGCTTACTTGTTTTCACACTTAACTGCTTAAGCAAATGGGGAAAAAACATTTGTGTGTGTGTGTGTGTGTGTGTGTGTGGGTGTGTGTGTTTGTGTGTGGGTGGGGTTTGCTTAGATTTGCTTATCATTGATTGTTATATAGATTGTAAAACAGTCTGGGATAAGACATCTCCCCCTTTTCACCCTTCTATTCATCCGTTTGAATATTGTTGCAATGCAGTGGCTCAACAATACGGGGGAAAGGTGGGTAAGTCCACACAAGATTTTGGATTTCCGAGCAATGGCAGTACGAGAGTGCGACATATTTGTTGTGGAGCTCCGACCGTACATCTCACAAAGGGTCCCAGAACTATAGTTGCGCCACTGCAGTGGTGGTTTCCTTCATGCATTTAAAATGAAAATTAAGTGCGCATGCTCATCGGGGAGTAGAAGTAAATGGCAAGCTAGAGAACGCAATACTTTTTAAGTATGAACCGTACATGCACAAGGCAAAAGTGGGACGTTTACAACTCTTCCTTCATTCGTATGCAAATTGTGATCCTTGAAAACTCCAAATTTCACCAAAAATTGTGCTTGCATGAAACAGAAGCTAGTTCACTGAATAATTTTAGTTATAAGCATTGTTCCCGTGCTAAGGCACAAATGGCGTGTGGCAAAGTCTGCCATAGCTCATGAGGTAAAACAAATAAACACAATAAGAATCCGCGACTTGTTCTGATCTCTTGCCGTACCCGACTTTCCTTTTCTCGTATTTTGTAGATATAGCAAAATAGTGATGACGGTCCGGAATATAGAACAAAATGAGACTAACATTTTCATAGTAGTGCATCACTGAAATTAGCATATCTTCTCAGTATTGCATTGCTGCAAATAATGCAATGAATGGATGCATTAGGTAGTTCATATAATTTTTAGGGAAGAGTGCGGATATTCCTCCGTATGCTAATTGTCACCAGACTTACACGTGCGTTGTTCGCTGCATTGCATACTATTTCTTGTTTAAACTATATCATTTCGAGTGTTTCGTGCCACACGTTGCACACATGAGTAATTTTGGAAGTGACGCTATTAACAACATTGATGTAAGTGACTTACCTCCGTCAAATAACAAACCAGCAGTTTGAGTAACTGAATATTAAGATATTAATTAAGATTGTTAATTAAGATTATTTGCCTCAGATCACAATTTCGTTTGGTTTATCCTCCGAACTCACGCATTGCTATGTATACGAAATATGCTGATATCCATGTGTATTCTTTAATATTATCAGCTTCATTTTGGTTATAATATTGTACGTTCATAGTGCAACATTTTTTTTTGATTTCCAGCAGATATTCCCGAAGCTGTTTCTGATGACTCCTTTGCCATTGATGAGTTACTGAAATCGTTGCGCGAATTATACATTTCTTTGGTATCGGGTTTAATTATTGCCCCTTGGTTAAAAAAATTGGATCTACATCAGTTCTTTGTCGAAATATTTGTCACCCATAGCAAATGCGAGGCATTTCATTCTCCTAGAGATGTACCTCTGAACTCCTATTATGATATATTGAATCTACCCGGAACAAGAACCTTAATCTTGGGGGACGCTGGGGTGGGCAAAACTACCCTTTGCTTGAAATTCATTCACGACTGGCTAGAAAAGATTGACCAATTTTCTGATATTGAAATGGTCTTACTATTACGCTTACGTCATGCAACTGAAGGTAGCATCACACTCATTGAAGCAATCTATGCATCTTTACCTGCTGGCCATTCTTTTTCATGCCGTGGTTTAGCAAAATATCTTCAAGAAAATCCCGAAAAAGTCCTGATCTTTATTGACGGTTTTGATGAGATGCCAGAGAAACTCAAAGGAACAAAATTTCACACAAATATTTTGACTGTAATTAAAGGACATAGTTTCAAGTCTGTAAAGGTTTATCTTTCTTCGAGGCTCTCTGCAATGTCCAATCTTAATGACTGGAGAAACCTATTTGATAATGTTGTAGAAATCAGGGGGTTCACTAGGGCTACCGCAGAACAATTTATCAGGGATAAATTCTTTCAAGATAACAAACAGGAGGGGTCAAAATTAATTGAGAGTCTTGACAACAATGGCTTGTTCGATTATGGGGCAAAACACCCATTGCTGCTCACTGTGTTCTGTGGCTCTGTTAGTGTAAATGTAGATCACAAGAGTCAGACATCCGTACCTCCCACTTTTACAGGGTTTTTCATTAATTTAATGGGAGGATATAAATTTCATCTGAAAAATAAACTTTGTGGGTGTAAATTCGATGAAAAATTAGTACAATCTCTGCTAAACAAAATTCCGCACATGATGCAAATCTTAGGAAAGATAGCATGGGAGGGATTGATTACGGGTCCAGTATTGTTTTGGAAGTGCAATGAATTTGAAAAGATATGCAAAAACGAATATTTTGAACTTGGTCTTAACTATGGTATTTTGAAAATTGATTCCAGTCAAAAGGTACTAGAACAAAAGGGTTACATTTATGTGGAAGACATAATTCATGCAGAAGCGGACACGGTCACATTTCCCCACAAGCTATATCAGGAATTCACAGCAGCTCATTACTTATCTGCTTTGAAACCTGATGAAATCCAAACAATTTATCAAAATATAAATCTTTCAAATGAAATAGCAAACATCGAATTCCCGTTTAGATTTGCTTCAGGTTTGAACCCCCATGCTACTCCATACCTCATCAAAATGATCCAAGCAATCAAATATAACGCATCTGAATTTGAGAAAATATGGTACCGGGACATGATATCAGCTCATTGCTTGCGCGAGTACTGCAATGGCAATGGGAGATCGGAAGGAAGCAACAAAGCAGTACTGAATGAAGCTGTCAAGTCCATAACACAGCTGACGTAAGGAGCAAGATTGAAGAATCTACCACAATATGTCTCTTTCGGTATGCAGCAAAGGAAAAGGTAATCTACCAAAGCAATAAACTCACATCTCCTCCTCTTCACATCCCTGCTTAATCATTTATTCATGCGTTCACAGATTGCTTTGTTCTCAAGTATTTATCATACACTAATTTTAGTGTTATGTTATAATAAGCAAAATTCATGATTAGTTTTTTTTTTTTTTTTTTTATTCTTTGTCCAATGTTCAAAGCAAAACTTTTACTTGTATTCCCTAATTCTTAAGGTGTGATTGGTACACGATGGTGATGTACGGTCAGATGCCATTTAAGATGGTGGCTCCTTGTTGAGATTGGTCACACGCTGACATGTTGGCCTTCGAATTACTTTAAAGGCCATTTATCGTGATTAAAATGTGGCGGCGTACAAATTATTCCAAAACGATACTGGTTGACCTATCAATGTAATTGCACATTGTGCCATTGTGTTTCGACCAATCAAAACACAGGATTCGAATTTCATTGACCTCGTACGTTAGAGACGACAACTGGCTTTTAAAAGAGACATAAAGTCTGATACAATCATCATCTCAGATGACAAAGGATAAAATTGTTAACCAATTTCCCAAAACAGCAAGTCAATATCTTATTCCTATCTAAAGATATTCATGTTTAAAGTCGACACATGGAGGCTACCATTTTATTAAATTCTGTATTGAAATATTGTGCATGATGACATAATTTCCCCAACATGGATATAAGGATTATGTATTTCTTCATGAATGTGATTAAAAAATGTATTCCAAAATGATGTGACACAAAGTTTCAACAGTATGTTTTGATAATTTCATGTGAACACAAAAATTTCCTTGACACTTACAAACGAAAAACAATTTTTCATAAGCCAGAAAACTTGAGGTAGATTATAAAGAAATACAAAGCATTTCAACACCCTGCTGGGCTGATGACATCATAATCTGCATGTTTTGAAATAAAAATGGTGGCTCCCATGGTACTATTTAGTAGTAGCATTAAAGTTTTTAATAATTACAGTAAATGTGTTAAATTGCTTCGTGAGGTATGAATCTTGGTCAGAAGATTTGTTATTTTAATTCTATCATATGAAATAAGGATTGTGTCAGACTTTGTCTCCTTTAAATTTCTCGCGTGGTATCTATATTCGGTTGTTCTTGTACCGTAACTGAGAATTTACATTTTGGATTTTATCAGTACCGGAATGACGAAATGAAGGTTTCAACGTGACGAAATAGAAATTTATTTGTGTAATATATTCTTTTAAACAACAATCATTTTACAGTATTTTTAAACCTCAGGCACCAATTTGCATATTCTGTGATGCATTGCAGTGCGACTTGGAATTTTCTTTTGTAAATCCTTCGGTTATTATTTCAAAGGGTGCAGTAATTCCTTTGCAAAGTTTTTGAGCCTTTGCCATTGTTCTAATAAGATTCTGCCAGGAATAGACATTTCCAATATTTTCAGTGACTAAGATTTAGGAAAGAAAATTAAAGAATAACAAAGATATTGAACTGCCACCCAGTCATACATGATGAATTTTGCATGAATCAAAAACTGATTCCACTTCGTTAAATAAAAAAAAAAAGAAAGTTGGTTCTTCTTCAAAATTCAAAAACTCATCTGCTCAGATTGTTATATTCTTTCAAACAATAGATTGTCCATATCCATTGTATCATGTCCTTCCAACTTGAAACAATAGTTTGCCCACAACAATTCCAACCCAGTCATCTGTAAAGAAATGAACATTTTCTGTTATATTATTCTTTGGGTGTTCGTGGTTCATTTGTTTTATGCCCTAACATGATTGCATTCATAAATCTTCATTATATATCCTTAATTGAAGTGGGCTGCATACGTACTGTAATAAAGCGTTACTCTAAAATGTGGGGGCTTATTATTTTAGAATCTCTAAAATATTCGAATACAATGTTCTTTGAGACGATGGTACTTCAACTCTAATAACTTCGAATGCATGAATACATTATTCATTTTACAACGACAGTATTACAAATAAGTATTGAAATGTGTCCATACAGAATCCGATCACTACATGCACCAAAGAACTAACAACAGCTCGACTTTCTTACTTGAAATCCATACTCTTCATCTTGTCAGAATCTGACAAATCCAAACTCAACAGCTTCAGTACCAACCGCACCCCCACTTTATTGTGTCCTCCTGAAAGGTACTCTTATATCATTTTAAGATAGCCCCTAAAATACATGGTGAAAACATTATATTTCAAAGAAATGGTTTAAATTTTACTTAAAGTGGTGTAGCGAGTAATACCAGTGTTCTTTAGGCATTCCCTATTTTCCCGAAATTGGGCCTTAAATGAACAAAATATTTTAAAGCAATTTTACCTGACCTTTTTTCACGTATACGACATCACAATTTGGCGCCCCACGTGCTTTTGGCTCTCTACATGCTGTACCCAGGGCTGTTGCGCCCCACGTGCTTTTGGCTCTCTACATGCTGTACCCAGGGCTGTTGCACCCCACGTGCTTTTGACTCTCTACATGCTGTACCCAGGGCTGTTGCGCCCCACGTGCTTTTGGCTCTCTACATGCTGTACCCAGGGCTGTTGCGCCCCACGTGCTTTTGGCTCTCTACATGCTGTACCCAGGGCTGTTGCGCCCCACGTGCTTTGGCTTTTGGCTCTCTACATGCTGTACCCAGGGCTGTTGCCCACGTGCTTTGGCTCTCTACATGCTGTACCCAGGGCTGTTGCGCCCCACGTGCTTTTGGCTCTCTACATGCTGTACCCAGGGCTGTTGCGCCCCACGTGCTTTTGGCTCTCTACATGCTGTACCCAGGGCTGTTGCGCCCCACGTGCTTTTGGCTCTCTACATGCTGTACCCGGGGCTGTTGCGCCCTACGTGCTTTTGGCTCTATACATGCTGTACCCGGGGCTGTTGCGCCCCACGTGCTTTTGGCTCTCTACATGCTGTACCCAGGGCTGTTGCGCCCCACGTGCTTTTGGCTCTCTACATGCTGTACCCAGGGCTGTTGTACCATGCTGTACCCAGGGCTGTTGCGCCCACGTGCTTTGGCTCTCTACATGCTGTACCCAGGGCTGTTGCGCCCCACGTGCTTTTGGCTCTCTACATGCTGTACCCAGGGCTGTTGCGCCCCACGTGCTTTTGGCTCTCTACATGCTGTACCTGGGGCTGTTGCGCCCCACGTGCTTTTGGCTCTCTACATGCTGTACCCAGGGCTGTTGCGCCCCACGTGCTTTTGGCTCTATACATGCTGTACCCAGGGCTGTTGCGCCCCACGTGCTTTTGGCTCTATACATGCTGTACCCAGGGCTGTTGCGCCCCACGTGCTTTTGGCTCTCTACATGCTGTACCCAGGGCTGTTGCGCCCACGTGCTTTTGGCTCTCTACATGCTGTACCCGGGGCTGTTGCGCCCCACGTGCTTTTGGCTCTCTACATGCTGTACCCAGGGCTGTTGCGCCCCACGTGCTTTTGGCTCTCTACATGCTGTACCCAGGGCTGTTGCGCCCCACGTGCTTTTGGCTCTCTACATGCTGTACCCAGGGCTGTTGCGCCCCACGTGCTTTTGGCTCTCTACATGCTGTACCCAGGGCTGTTGCGCCCCACGTGCTTTTGGCTCTCTACATGCTGTACCCGGGACTGTTGCCCCTGCCTCTTGCTATCATCCTCTAGTTACTCCATGTCAACATTCAGATTTTGTCCACATCTTCATAATCATTTCAGCCCCATCTTTTGCACCTATAGTTTTTTACACCCTTTGGTATAATCGAGGATAGGTGGTATCAAATTAAGCCATGGGTACAAAATGGGATGAAGTCCAAGTATGAATGGGGATGTGACGTCCTAACAATGGTGATATGACGTCCTAAAAGTGAAGGGGTGCACGTGGGGGAAAAGGGAGCGGAATAATGTCTGCAATTTGTAGATGTATCTCATGGGTTTTTTTCTTTTTGTTTTTCCCCCTTTTCTCCCTTACAAACCTTCCTCTCCTCACTATCCTAAATCTTACACCATAATTTATTAACACCCTCTTGGCACATTTGACTCTGACTGTCGCGGTGCCGTTAAACATCAACAAACCAAACCAACGTATCTCATGTGTGTTATTTTTCTAGTCTATGAATATAGGTGTATAAGTACTATATTTATGCAAAGTGTACGGAATGTAAAATTACATATTTCGATAAGAGAATATAAGGTAGGTAAATGTGTAATTAGTAAATGTGTTATCTTACCTCAATATTTTTTGAGTATATATCCTGGGGAGTGTTTTACATTGATAAGCTGCAAACACTTCATTATTCACCATTGTCATTATAATCATTATTTAAAAATGGAATTACTTTCTTAAATTGTGTTTAATTGTAAAAAGGTCTAAGATGGAAATTATTGTAAAAAATCATAACAAATACATGAATAAAAAGAATGAATGGTACGATAGGCTAATGCATTACCTCGCTTTGAACAAACTCCCTTTTCCAAATCCTTTTCAGTAAGAATTTAAATAACAAATCTCAAACCTTCTCTCTACTGAGTCAGTGAATATGCATCGAAAAGAATATGAAACGACTGTGGTCGACCCTGAAGGACAACATCTTAGCTCAGCCCAACTATTATGCTCAGTCCATAACTATTATGCTCAGCCCGTAGCTATTATGCTCAGCCCATAGCTATTATGCTCAGCCCAAAACTATCATGCACAAACCATAGCGATTATGCTCAGCCCATAGCTTTTATGCTCAGCCTATAGCTATTATGCTCAGCCCACAATTATTATGCCCAGACCATAGCAATTATGCTCAGCCCATAGCTATTATGCTCAGCCCACAACTATTATCCTCAGCCCATAGCTATTATGATCAGCCCATAGCTATTATGCTCAGCCCATAGCTATTATGCTCATCCCATAGCTATTATGCTCAGCCCATAGCTATTATGCTCAGCCCATAGCTATTATGCTCAGCCCATAGCTACTATGCTCAGCCAATAGCTATTATGCTCATCCCATAGCTATTATGCTCAGCCCATAGTTATTATGCTCAGCCTATAGCTATTATGCTCAGCCCATAGCTATCATGCTCATTTCATAGCTATCATGCTCAGCCCATAGCTACTATGCTCAGCCAATAGCTATTATGCTCATCCCATAGCTATTATGTTCAGCCCATAGCTATTATGCTCAGCCATAGCTATTATGCTCAGCCCATAGCTATTATGCTCAGCCCATAGCTATTATGCTCAGCCCATAGCTATTATGCTCAGCCCATAGCTATTATGCTCAGCCCATAGCTATTATGCTCAGCCCATAGCTATTATGCTCAGCCCACAACTATCATGCACAAATCATAGCGATTATGCTCAGCCCATAGCTCTTATGCTCAGCCCATAGCTATTATGCTCATCCCATAGCTATTATGCTCAGCCCATAGCTATTATGCTCAGCCCATAGCTATTATGCTCAGCCCATAGCTATTATGCTCAGCCCATAGCTATTATGCCCAGCCCATAGCTATTATGCCCAGCCCATAGCTATCATGCTCAGTCCATAGCTATTACGCTCAGCCCATAGCTATTATGCTCAGCCCATAGCTATTATGCTCAGCCCATAGCTATTATGTTCAGCCCATAGCAATTATGTCCAGCCCATAGCAAATATGCCCAGCCCATAGCTATTATGCCCAGCCCATAGCTTCTGTGCTCAGCCAATAGCTATTATGCTCAGCCCATAGCTATTATGCTCAGCCCATAGCTTTTATGCTCAGCCCATAGCTAGTATGCTCTGCCCATAGCTTTTATGCTCAGCCTATAGCTATAATGCTCAGCCCATAGCTATTATGCCCAGCCCATAGCTAGTATGCCCAGCCCATAGCTATTATGCCCAGCCCATAGCTATTATGCCCAGCCCATAGCTATTATGCCCAGCCCATAGCAATTACGCTCAGCCAATAGCTATTATGCTCAGCTCATAATCATTATGCTCAGCCCATAGCTATTATGCTCATCCCATAGCTATTATGCCCAGCCCATAGCTATTATGCCCAGCCCATAGCTATTATGCTCAGCCCATAGCTAGTATGCTCAGCCCATAGCTAGTATGCTCAGCTTATAGCTAGTATATACAGCCCATATCTATTATGCTCAGCCCATAGCTAGTATGCTCAGCCCATAGCTATTATGCTAATCTGATAGCTATTATGCTCAGCCCATAGCTATTATGCTCAGCCCATAGCTATTATGCTCAGCCCATAGCTATTATGCTCAGCCCATAGCTATTATGCCCAGCCCATAGCTATTATGCCCAGCCCATAGCTATTATGCCCAGCCCATAGCTATTATGCTCAGCCCATAGCTATTATGTTCAGCCCATAGCTATTATGCTCAGCCCATAGCTATTATGCTCAGCCCATAGCTATTATGCTCAGCCATAGCTATTATGCTCAGCCCATAGCTATTATGCTCAGCCCATAGCTATTATGCTCAGCGCATAGCTATTATGCTCAGCCCATGGCTAGTATGTTCAGCCCATAACTATTATGCTCAGCCCATAGGTATTATGCTCAGCCCATAGCTATTACAGCCCATAGCTATTATGCTCAGCCCATAGCTATTATGCTCAGCCCATAGCTATTATGATGGATGTGTTCTAGCAATGTAGGGTTATTTGATTACTGAAGAATATGAGGCATATCTAATATTACTACACAGGGCCTTGGGAGCCTGTGGGGGCATTGACGTCAGTAATTTACAAAGTGGTATAATAAGTTGATTTATTTTAAGCTAAACAATGACATATAAAATGAAAAAATCCTATTCCGTTAAGGAGATATTTAAGTTTAAGTTGTGATGTCATAGCCTCAGATTCCTCAAATCTTGAAAGGGCACCTCCTGAAATTATTCTAGGTCATTCGTGAAACTTGAAAAAGTAGAAATCCACTCACTCATAAATCCATCAAAAAAAAAAAAAAAAAAAGTAAATAGTAGTTGTAACAAACATTTAGTATTTATTTGACACAATTAAAGCATGTCATGTAACAGGGGCCCCGACACCGAGGGCCGTGGTGAGAGGGGCCTAATAATTTTCCCTCTTGCCCCGAGCTCCTTGCGACACCCCTGGGAACAATGCGATCAAAATGGGTTGCATAATTATATTGGTGCGAAAGAACATGGAGGCCTTGGTTATAGCTTGAGATCAGGGACGTCGCGAAGAAGCTTTGTTACGGTAGGGAATGGGGGGCGGGGCGGGTAATCTGATCAATTCCAATTTACCTGAAATTTCCACAAATATTGAAGACTTCTCCAAAATTTAAGAAAAATTCCCGAAAATGAAGGCAATTGCACGAAAATTGACGCAATTTGACCCAAATATAATGAAAAGGAAGGAAATATTACAAAAATTGAAGGAAATTTCTCGAAAATTGAAGAGAACTTTTTAAAAATTGAAGAACAATTCTCGAAAATGAAGGAAATTGCACGCAAATGAAAAAAATTGGTAGAAAATTCTTGAACTGTTGAATATTGAAGGAAAATGAAGAAAATTGCACGAAAATTGAAGCAAATTTCTTGATAATGAAGGAAATTTTACGCACCCAATATTTAAAGTAAAAAGAATCCATGGAATCTCACTCTTCAAAATCGTTAAACCTTTATTATTTGGGGGGGGGGCGCCAAAGAGGTATTTAACGTAACATAACAATATGTCGGGCTGAGACAAGGTTAGTCACCCCATAAAAGTCCAAACTAACACCAAAACCACAACAACAACAAAAGTCAAAGACGCCCAGAGTTAGTAAAGAACTTATCAATGTTGACTTCGAAATTGTGAACAGAATTGGAGCTAACTATCCACTCACGCAAACCATTCCACTCATTAGCAACTCTTTGCAAAAAGCAAACGAATATCTATCCGCGAGAACTCTTTGGTCAACTTCAAACGGTTACCACGTGTCACATGAGGATTAGCTGAAACATGCAAGAATAAACAGGAAGTCAATCCATCACTACCAGATAGGAATTTAAAAACCTGAATCATATCGCCACGTACTCTTCTCAATCAGTCCGGTTCGTACCCCCGATCGGGAGAACAGTTTTGTTCTCCCGATCGGGGGATCCTTTATAGAAGTATCCCACAATGCATCTATCCAAATTCAAAGTTTGTATAGGAATAACATAAGATTCAGACACATTTCGAGCGCGGGGAATTCAACCATTGTTAAGGGTTTAAATTTTTCTTCCCGATTCGAAATAATGACATGAATTATCTTTTTACCGTGCGCTTTTAAGATTCACCGTGCGGTTTTGAAAAATTTGAAGAAAAGTGATGAATTCTTATTATGTGTTACCGTTAGGCAGTCGCGCTTTAAGAAGATTTTCCGAAATTATGAGAAATAACTTGGGGATTTGTGAATAGTATTTAGCAATAACTGCATGATAGTAACGAGTTGTTTTACTTTCGCGTAATTGAACATGAACAAAGTAAACTTTGTTACAAACCTTCAATGAAACGACTGATAAGCGTTTATGACTGAAACTTTACAATATAAATGGCGGTTTCCATATATCACTGTAAGCTCAGTGAGCATGCTTGAGTCTCCCGATCGGGGAATTTATTGAGCCTATCCCCGATCGGCTGTACGAACCGAACTGTCAATTCAAGCGTGATCAAGAATTCGCAACCTAGATTCATAAGATTTCTTACTTCGGGAATAAGTCTAGTGGCTCTTCGCCATGCTCCAAAATGAACTCATCCTTCTCATAAAAGGGATTCCAAGCCTGAACAGCACACTCAAAGTGACGCCTGACTAATTGCATATACAAATCAAGAGTAACCTATATACTTAGACTAATACTTAGACTTATACTAAAACTTAGAACTTGAGGAAATTTCTGTGGAAAATTCTCTGGCGTCGGCTTTCAATTCTTCTGTTAATGCTACAATCAATGTTGTGACCATGTATTAACACTGCAACAGCGTCATGAAAGTACAGTACGTATACGTACATTTGACCTCCTGTGCGGGATTTCAAATCCACCCATTAATGATGTTCGTATTTCTCAACAATAAAGGACCAAGAAGAACACGTGCGGGGTGGGGGGGGGGGGGGGCAGTGCGTGCGGGGTGGTGGGTGGGACAGGGGGCTATCATCCGACACATTTTTGGTTCCGATGCTAATAGCATAAAGAACCTATGCAGTCATGCTGGCGTGTGTATGTATGTATGTGTGTATGTATGTATGTGCGTCTGTGACAGCAAGCTCGTAAGCGCGATATCTCAAGAAGGATACACCAGATTCATGTCATATGTGGTACACAGATAGCCCATGGTCCGTATATGTGCCCTATTGTTTTGGGTAGTGATAACATGCATATTAATGAGTAGGCGGGGCTTAATATATGTATTCTTGAAATATTATTTTGACAATCACATGTCTAATTTGTTTCATATTCAGTATAATTATGTTGTTTGCCAGTGTATATGTGTTCATTGTATAAAATTGTTTAATATCAATAATATGCATAGTGGGTGGGGCTTAATATGATTTACCTGAAAAGTGCTTGTAAGCACAATATCTGAAGATCGATACTCTGCCACGGCTTTTATGTCCTATGTGGTACACAAATCGTCCATGGTCTGTATATGTGACCTATTGATTTTAGTGGTGATGTCATGTATATTAATAAGTAGGCGGGGCTTAATTTTAAAATCTTTAAATGCTCATATTTTAACAATTACCTTCGCTTTGTTTGGTAGCCTATGTGGTATGAATATGTCGTTAGCTGGTAAGAACTACGTTGAATGTCATTAACATGCATAGTGGGCGGGGCTTAATATGATTTTGCTGAAAAGAGCTTGTAAACACCGTAACTCAAGGATAATACATTGGATACAGGTCATATGTGGTACACAGATAACCCATGGTACATGTGTGTGCTCTGTTGGTGGTGATGTCATGCATATCATTGGGAGGGGGGAGGGGCTTAACGAGAAAGAAAATCTTTAAAAAGTGACTAATTTATTGCAACCGTATGTCTGTTCCCATCAATCTTGCATGTTAAAATTGTCAGATATTATGCATGTATGAGTCTCCTTTTTATCCAAAATAGTCTATAATATAAACATAAGGTCAAAATTGGTTCTACAATCATTCAATCAGTAATAGACATGAAAATAAATCATAATGAGATGATTGACATTCCATAGCCATTCAGAAAGGCCAAATAATACTAACTCATATGTCTGATGAAGGTTGTTGAAGAGCTGTGACATAGCACTAACCTGAGCGAAGTAATTCATCTTATTTCAAAACAAAATAAGGACAGATAAAAGTGGGTGTTTTAAGTCATAAATGCCTGGGGATATCCTTTGGCGGAAATGGTTTCTCATGGAATGTCTGTGGGTGGGTTATTCAGGAAGGTCATATGCTTCTGTAATTAAATGAATATTCTATAGATTTTCATGTAATACATGAAAATGACAATTCAAATTGAAACTTTTCTTTTGTAGTGTTGAAGTTCCCTTTATATTCATTTTATAAAATAACCAGAACCAAAAGGTTTTGTGGTTCCGATGCTTTTTTTTCACAAGCTGATTGATTTAAACAATTTGTATAAACTGTCACGTTATTGCATTATGAAATATTTGTTCCATGATATTTATTCATAAACCACACCCACCATGCAGGTCAATTAAAATGTTGACAACATTAGCATTTGCACATAACAACATTGCCATAGCACGTATGATGCAAAAAAGGTTGCTCATTTATTGTATTTCAAGAATTTGTCAGTAAGCCCCACCTTTGGCACCTACTCATTAATATTCATAACATCACTAATACAACATTGGAACATACTGTATGTAAGTGAGTTCATAAACATGAAAAAGTAGGCTACACGTTCATAAAGTACTGTTAATAAATGATGAAATCATTGACATTGTCAGGTATGCTACCCTCTGGACATAGGCGGCAATTCCGGGGGACGGGGACATGTCCGCCCAATAATTTTGTTGGGGCGGATATGTTTATGTCCCCTAAAACGAAGCCTTATTGGCCTTATAGGCCTAAAGCCTATATAACACCCACTTGATTTTGTCTGGGTTCGCCCCCTCCCCTTTCATGTTGAAAAGAAATCGCCGCCATTGCTCTGGGGTAGAAGCCTAATATGAGGAACATGGATTTATCTCGGGCTTACCTAATTAAGTACTATAAGACTCGAATTTGCCATTTTCATCACTTTATCACAATCGGATTATTCTTGTTTTAACTCTAATCGGTAAGATATCAAAATCACTAAACATCTTTAATAACGGAATACAAACATGATACATTTATTATCACAAAAAAAAAGTCCAAATTCTGTATATAGTTATTTATCGTTATTCTAGGATTTTACGCATATAATACAGTAGTTTACAGTGTCAAAAGTTTTTCTTCTCATAGTACAATAATAATTTATGACTGCTGTCCTCTTTTATTTTGCTTCGTTTATTTTGGGTTCTTGTAGAAGATCACGGTTGTAATATTATACCGGGCGACAAATTGACGATCATGTTCTGAAGCATATTCGGGGGTGAAACACCAACATCGAAGCGAGAATTATCTTTTCCATATTTCATATCAAAATGTGACAAACTTGTCAGTCATTGTGCTTTCATGATACTAAACTAGTAGTACAGATCTCAATCATAGAGCTGCATGAATGGGGAGATTGAGAGGGTGGTGAGGGGGTCTCTATTTATACCACGCGTTATTTATACCACGAATGGTTATACGTGTGTTAACCTGTCTAATTCTGATGACATATACAAGGTTTTACTGTTGGCACGAGTACGATAGGTTTCAATGAAGTTAATCTAGCCTCAACAACAATTCAATGAATAGTATTCAATATTTTACATATTTTGCTTTTACGTTTAAAAAATTTCCCTTCCCGACAAGAAATTGCTTCGGGAATTGAATGAGAGGAAAATATTTATATGCCGTTTCAGAATACGGAGAGACGAGCGTTTTTTTTTTTTTTGATTGGTAATCTGTTTTAGTTTGAAAATAATCCCTTTTGAAGCATAGGACATGATATTTTAATATATTTGATGTTTTTCACCCGTTTCCCCCTCTCTCTCCCCACACACGCGCGCTTGAAATTGGGATGGAAAGGGCTCGTCTCCTGAAATACGCGGCATATTTTTTCTTCAAACGTTAAAGACGTTTTTAATTTATTTGCTATTTCACATGGGTAATGAGCGCTACTGCCATCTAATACGTACAGTACCCCTGGAATTTGCGAGTCAAAATACTTCATTCATATTTTGTTTGAGATAATTGAAAATATTTCATATCAAAATGTGAACAACTTGTCAACCATTTATTATTCATATCATAATAGAAACAACTTCAGGGCGAACATACGGTAAAGACTTTTGATATTGAATGCAGAGTCAAGGGGATAATTTAACACAAAATATTTCTATAAATGATATATACTTAGCACTGATAACAAAAATATATGAGTGGTTTGAAAAAGGGCCTACATTTCCCATCTCGCTCGGGCCTATTACCAGCTCTGCACGGCCCTGCTAAACCCAACATATCAGACCAGTAGTGATGGATGAGGAGATTGGGCCGGCGAAGAAGGGTCTCTGTTATGGAGATTTCGTCGTACAGCAATGCTGTCTGACCAGGCACATCTCCAGTAAGCGCTTCGCTACATACATGTGGCGCTTTGGATAGGCATACAAACCACGTATTCTTGATACTACGAATGTTAAGTGTGTAGACCATATATAATTCTGATAACATGCATGTACATAGGCCTACTGCTGGCACGAAGTGCGTTCAATTTCAATCAAGTAAATCTAAACTCAACAACAGTTCAATGAATTACATTCAATACTTTACATATTTGTATTTTTACGCTTAAAAACCTCACCCCTCATAGAATTCAGTTTCCCCTTGCCCCGATAAGAAATTGCTTCAGGAAATGAAGCAAAAATATAAAGTATATGACTTAATCAAGATTTCCGGAAAATGAGCAATACTAAAATTTGCCGAATATAAGGAAATTTTCAAAAAATCGAAAAAACTGCTCGAAAATGAAGGGAAAAATTCCAAAAGTAAAGGAAATGTTAGAAAATTGCAGAAAATTGCCCGAAAATGAAGGAAATTTCCCGAAAATTGAATGCTATTTTGCGAAAATTTCAAATTACCCAGTTAGCGGCGGCAGCAACTTGCACATTGATAGAAACCTATTTGTCTTGCTTGTAACCGGGAAATCAAATTGTTTGGGGAGGGGGTCTTTCCCGACTCCCCACCCTCCCACTCTGAGAGGGAAACCTTCTTACGCCTATCCATAATTTGGTTGGTGTATTTCACAGTATACTTGTGGCGGGATAGTAAGTTACAGCACCTGCCTTGGTTGTTATAATAATCCACCGGACGGTATCTACCGTCTTCAAGAACGTTTTTAATGAAGTTGGTCTCTTGGTTGAAGCTTCGATCCAACTCGGCAGGTAGATCCAAAGCATCGACAGGTGAAGGTAAAGAATATTGCTGCCTGATTGTCTAGGCGATTTGTCGCCGTTCTATAATTTTACATAGTAGCTTACTCATGCACATTTCCTTCTTTTTTTTCTTTTCATAGTACACCAATAATTTATAACTGCTGCCCTCTTTTAGCATTTGCTCTAAGTTATGATCAGATCAGACCATGGAGATACTATTTGGGATCTCCATGATCAGACTAAGTAGGTTATTGTGGGTCTTATTATGCTGGTCTGGCGAAATAATCAGTTCTTATGATGTGGGATACTCAATACTTCCCCCACCACCCCCTTAACCCCCACCCCACCTCCCCTCCTCTACCCCTTCCTCTCATATTCCATATCCGAATATGAACAACTTGGCCGCCAGTTTACTTTTCACAATGTCAAGTGTAACATATGTACACACTTATAGACATGATCTTAAATATGGAGCTACAATGGTGAGGAGAATGGGCAGGGCCTATAAAAGGTTAGGTCGTACAACAATACTTAAAACAAGGATATAGCATGCATGCATGTGGTGTCTTCGTTATATGCCGCGATTCGTTACCAGGAATGCATGGTTACGTGCATAAAGACTGATACAACATATTTTCCCTTTTGAAGGTGACATCATCTTCCAATTAAAGGTTGTGAGAAAAATAAAACATGATAAAGATTAAAAAGGGATTAGAAGCGGGAAGAATGGGGAAAAGGAGGGGGGGGGGTGGCATGGAACTACCAGACGCCGTTGAGGCGACAATCTTTTTAACAATTCGGTTATTTATAAACCCCATGCAGACCCCATTCTTCACAATTGTTAACAAAAAAATCATTGCGAATGAACAAAACAATGGGGTTTAATGGAGGAGTTGCAATATTTGTACACCTTTGTTAAAGACAAACGAAGTATTAGGGGTTGCACTAGCTTGCCCGTAATTACTGGGGGATATCCCCCAACTTTTCAGTAGAAATTGCAACTCTCAGTACATTTTCTAGAAAATTGGCCTCATTTTCCTGACTTTTTAGATTTAAAGTCATACCCACCTCCCCCCCTCCCTCCTCATCTCACACACGTATTCTTTATGGATAGGTGAATTACGCCCTACACTACAATAAGACTTTAGCCTAGATCCAATTTGTAATACATTCCATCCACCAAGACCGAAAGCAGAAAACTGTTACCCGCCGCGGCCGGTCGGTTGGCTGGCACTTTTCCACATTACTGTACATTACATACACGTACGTACGTACGTTGCTTATTAACGTTGGTAGCTGTGAACCAGCCGGAAAGATATTGTCTGCTGAATTTCGTTGTGGCGTACCGTCAGCTCTTTCATGATACTAAGCGAGTCAGCATCATCAAATGGTCTCGTTTTACAACACTTGTAAACTGATAGAATAGCTACGGCACATATGCTCTGGAAACAGGTAACAAATAAACTTCATTTTTTTAAATTCATAAAAGCTTTCCAAGGCCTATCGATACACAAAGCTTTATTCCCTCGCGTTTACAACTTTACACCATGCGTCGACGACGACGACGCGACAGGTGCGGCCGCGCCGGCATGGCAGGTATCAGTTGTGTAGGCCTACGTGTAGGCTGTGCTCTTGCGTCTCTGAAAAAGGAGGGGGAACGATGAATTTAAAAGTAGGTGTAGGCCTATACGTGATGTCAACTGGTGAAGGGAACTTGTGAACTCAGTCATTTTGAGGCAAAGTTGTGACATCTTTGAAGTTTGATGCGTGATGGGCATGCTTGATCACTTAATTGATTGATTAAACTTTAGAATGCATGCGATTATCAATATCAGTTATCAATTCAATTAGGCCTAACAGGTAGGCCTAAGTAGCGCTTAGTTATGTAAATTCCTCCCGTTTTATACGCCTCTGCACTAAGGCTACCCCTAGTGAAAATCTCTTCTGTATAATCTATGAGACTATTTTTAGTAAAATTAGATTCTTCAAACAAACAATGCATAGGCCTAGCCTATATCATACAGTCATAATACTGCAGAAACATACACCAAACTATTACTGGAATATTGTTTGTAGTTTTCTTTCGATCAAATATCTGAGCCTAATTTGATTCCAATGAACAATGTTATAGGGCTAATGTTGATACTGTGCTCATTTTAATTGCGTACAAATTTCTTTCTGACTATCGTTGTTCAAAATTCTTGCAACAAAATTTTTGAAACTTATTTTGTGTTATAATCTCTATTCGAGGCAGATATTTAAAAAAAAGTGTTTTTTAAATGTAACGTTAGTAGTAGTAGGCCTATAAGTTTTCAATCTACGTTGAAAATCATTCATCTAGGCTAACAAACGTTGTGGCTGATGAAGGTAGGCCAGATGTCATCATTGTTCTGTTTTGATAAAATAAAATTAAAAGATCACTTGACCTTGCAATGTAAAATGGCCATCGATTTGAGCTATTTCGGTGCATTAATGAACTTTATAATAAACAGCCGTAATGCCGTATTAATCTCTTGTCTAGGTGAGTTTTATATAAACAATATAATATTCCAGAATTAACTTTGTAACCTTGACTCGGTATAGAGCAGGTGAGTGTTTTAGCAGTGCAATAATGTGGATGTGTTCTTTGTACAAACCAGAAGTGAAATTCAAGCTTAGATTAATCTTGCAAGTTGCTAATAATCAACAGATGTTAGGCTATTTTATGTGCTATTTTTAATTACGTGTTGCATAGTCACTGGTTGAAATATAATTCATGAAGCTTGAATTTACGAAAAGAAGAAAACGCTAACGTCTGAATGTGATGCAGTCTGTGTGTATTTTTGTAAATGTAACAGGTTCAGAAAAGGTCCAAAGGTCTTCAGTAGATGAACAGTGTTTTATGTTTAATAGCAGGTAAGTGAGGTTAAACATCATTTTGTTGTAGCTGCTATACCAGTGTGTGTGAGGCCAGGGATATCAGATCAGCAGCGGGGATAGGGGGTAGATGAGGTTTGAGATCAATCATTGCAGCTCGTTATTCACTCTTAGCTACAGTGTTGTTTCGGGTGTGATGTGGCCCAGCATGATACAGTAGGTGTTTGGTTTATTTGTAAACCTATATTCAGCTGCCATTAATTGTAATCCTCTTCAGAAAATGGTTTTCATGTCTTTTACGGTTTATCCGTTTAATGCAATACAATGCTAGCAGGTAAGCAAAGTAAATTTTCTTTGAACTTGCTATTTGCGATAGGCTAGGCCTAGGCTGATATTAAAGTGTTTTTCCTGTAGGCCCTAGCAGGGGGGTGGGTAGTAAATGAGAATTGTGGATTAATTTGTGCAATTCCTTATTCATCATAAGCTATAGTGTTGTTTTAGTATGCGTGATGTGGTTACAGTACAGCATGCAGGTAAGTGAGGTTAATAATTCTTGATCGTTTTGTTTTCTTGATAAACTTATTTGTAATGGTGGGCATGTAGGTTGTTGGATATTAATAGTTTTTTCCCGTTAGCTGTGGCTTGTTTTTGATATGAAAGGTATAGCTAAATGGTTGTAATTCGTTATGCATCATTTGCTATAGCGTTGATTAAGATGTGATGTGGTTACAACACAGTATTATGCAGTAGGTGTTTGATTTATTCGTTGACGGCCATTACTATTCAGCTACTGCTAGTATCAATCGTCATCCGTAGATGAATTTTCTATCCTCCACGGGGCTTTAAATGATTAATGTGATAAAAGGTAAGCAGGTAAGTGAGGTAAACTTGTTTTTTGCTTCTGTTTCTTGTACTTGCTATTAACAGTGTGCAAATCTTTGACGTTATCTCTGTACCATGAGTCTCTTGTAGGATATTGTGGGATTGTTTCGTTGCATTTCCCACGTGTAGTTGACGTACTAAATGGAATGTAATCTGGCAGGTTTGGATTAATTTCCTTCATCATCAGATATATCTTTAGAATTGTGTTTAACATTTTCCCTTTATGATAACAAATTCGTATTTTATTCACAGGTATTGCTTAGAAAACATTGTTTATGCCGTCAATTTATTTTCTTTGGTTTCACTTTTCATTGTGGATTAAATTAAACAATTTTGTGAAAACTGTTTTAATTTAATTGTCTTGTAGCAACCAATTCAAATGCAATCATGCTGATATCAAAATGTTCATTTAATTTATTTGTATGAAGCACATTCAGCTATAATCATGTAAACAATAATATGTATCTCTAGTAGATGAACTTCATTTTGATAATCTAAATATTACTTAAAAAACCTTTTTCTCATGTACCAACCCCATTAAATCTTAATCAAACTAATATAACAAATATTCACATCCTAACTAGATGAATTTCACATTGATAATTCCATAGTTTGAAATATTTGGTAAAAAACACATTGTTTTAAATTTATTATAAATATCATTTATTGTTTTAATTCAAATTCTTGTTAAAAAACAACTTCACACTTTGCCTAAAGATGTTTAATTACAAACATTAATTTCTGTGCTGAATTAATTTGTTGCATGCACGTGTGTTTATGAGTGTATATGTAAGTCACTGTATCACATGCCATGGTGTTCTCTCCTGCAGATACCTTTGAGGCTGAGGTTGGTGTGTGATGATCGCACACCAGGATACGTGAGGGACGTCCTGGGGGAGGGCGCCCCGATGCTGACGGAGTTGGACATATGGCACACTGGTGTAAGTGCATTCAGCATGTTACCCGCAGCCACCGGACCCTTCCCCCATCTGACGTCCCTCAAGGTGTTGCGGTGTGATTTAGCAGAAGGACCAGCAGACAACAGTGCAGTGTGGGAGGATCTTCTGCACTGCTGTCTGAAATACGCACCGAGATTAAAGCTCATCAGGTAAGTACTGGTCATTTATTGATAAAGGATCGATTAAAACTACTGATCGCAATTGATTTAGTTGTGATATAATCAATACTGACAGTAATTCTCTGTTATTTAATGAATGCTATAATATTGGTAAAGTATTAATCAGGACTACTGGATCTGGTTATTTATGGATAAAGGATATATTAAAACTACTAGATACACTAGGATTAAGTTGTGATATGATAAATTATTGCAGTAAGGTTAATTAATTCATATTAAACTGTAATGAAAGATGGAAACTAAGAGATTTAAATAGGTAATATTGATATAATAGTAAATGATGTGCTTGTGTGTGAGGATATGAATGTGGAATAAAGAGGAAAATAATAACTTATGGTTCATTTAAAAATAGTGGCAGCAAAGTTTAATATATATTATTTGATTAAACTACTGGTATGACCTGTGGACTAAAGGAATAATGAAAAAATAATTGAATATTAATTTAATAGTAAATGCTGTGTCTGTGTGTGAGGGTATGTGGTTTAAGAACATTACACTAAGGTGGAATAAAGAGCTATATAAATGAAAATTAAAACAAAGCAATGCATGCTTTATATAATAAACATCAAAACTGCATATTTATAGCTTAGTCCTATATCAATATTTTATAAGTAAAACAAATAGTTGTAGCTTTATTGTTAATAATCTCATTTGTGGGAGACAAAAAATAGGGGAATAATACGACAAATTATTTTTTAAAAGCAGCTCTAATTATTTATAAATAACATAACTTTATTACATTAAGAAGAAGAATTTTAAAAATTAGTTAATAGTTAAATTTGCTTAAAACATCAGATAATCATAAAAGGGCATTGTTTGTAGGCATATCCCAACTGCTGGTTTGATCAATTCACTCGTTGCAACCAACTTGCGATGATTATTATTAAAGTTTAAAAAGAGAAAGCAATAAATTATAGTATATTCTCTGACATTTAATTAATGCTATAATATTGGTAAAGTATTAATCAGGACTACTGGATCTGGTTATTTATGGATAAAGGATATATTAAGACTACTAGATACACTAGGATTAAGTTGTGATATAATAAATTATTGCAGTAAGGTTAATTAATTCATATTAAACTGTAATGAAAAATGGAAACTAAGAGATTTAAATAGGTAATATTGATATAATAGTAAATGATGTGCTTGTGTGTGAGGATATGAATGTGGAATAAAGAGGGAAAATAATAATTTATGCTTCATTTAAAAATAGTGGCAGCAAAGTTTAATATATATTATTTGATTAAACTAATGGTATGACCTGTTGACTAAAGGATTAATGAAAAAATAATTGAATATTAATTTAATTGTAAATGCTGTGTCTGTGTGTGAGGGTATGTGGTTTAAGAACATTACACTAAGGTGGAATAAAGGGGGTAAATAAATGAACATTAAAACAAAGCAATGCATGCTTTATATAATAAACAGCAAAACTGCATATTCATAGGTTAGTCCTATATCAATATTTTATAAGTAAAACAAATAGTTGTAGCTTTATTGTTTACCAGAGAGCGTGACGTCTTTCGCCCTATGCTAAGTATAGGCCGAGGCCGAGAGACGAAACTCCTATACCTACATTGTTACGAAATCGTGATACTTTTTTAAGTCATCCACCCATACTGGTTCCAAGCGAGGGCAGTAGAGAGTCAAGCATTTGAAGTATAGAAACTAATAAAGAAACGTGTAAATGTAGTACTCTACAAAAATTGTTGGAATTAAAATTGTCCTATTACGGAATTAATTTTAACGTTACTTTTTATGTACTTTTAGTTTATTAAACAAATATTTGTATATGGCATTAATATAACAACTGTGATTTTGACGTCATTCATGGATCAAGTGCAAAAAAAGACTGATAAACCATGCACACAATTTATGCAGAAGGTACTTTTTGCAATACTGGAACGGTACGGTACCGTATACCATGCCGATGAGTTTTTTACTCATTGTTTGTCTAAACATGACAGATTGAAACGTTAAACTTAAAGCATTTTTAAGGAATTACTGCCTAGCATTTTGATGCCGTTATGCATTACACCTCGGCCCTAGCCTAGTTGGTGAAGGTCGGCCAACACCGTAGGCCTTATATTAGTAATTAATGATAATTTAACGCTAGCGATGGGCCTAGCCACATTACGTCCCCGTTTTGTGATGATTATTGCTGTTGGCCGTTTAATAAAGGATAGCCAAATGCGTAGGTAGTCGGACATCTGTAGTCCTTGAAATTTGCAATAACTAAGGGGGATCTAGGCCTAGTTATTGAAGTCTAGTTTAGGGTCGGGATTCTCGGGTAGTATGAAAAAGGACTGCAGAATTACCAACTTAACCTATTCAAATTCAGACCTAACTGTTAGGCCTACATTCTTGCAAGACCAAATGCGAGTTAAAACTTGACTTATAAAATTAGGCTATAACTTGCTTCAGATTGCCTACCCAGACCTAACTTGATTCGCCAGGTGGTTTGTTATGTTTACTGTCAGAATTTTCAACAAAACGTTGTAAATAATTCATGAGGAATACTGGAAACCCATATTGTGAAATTAATATTAATTAAACGTAAGGTGAAGGCAGATAATTATGTAGGCTACACATTAGCTCTATATCACATGTTATCATTCTTACAATTGTACGCTATTACCTCTTATTATCAGTTTATCATGTTCAACCCAACAAGTTGGGTAGTTTTGCCATGTTTATCTCAAACCTATGTTTTGGTGTTGAAGGAGAAAAAACATTATATAATCCAATTGTGTGTAAGGTTAAGAAAGTAAAAATTGTAATTAATACAGGAAATATATATCAATTGACTCAACCAAGTGGTACAGGTTACATGAAATGGTGTGTAGATTTAGGTGTTTAAAACAGATCAACACACATTAATCTGCCATTAACTTAAAAGTATCCCAATAAAGTTTCATTTACATTAATTTTATGATAGAGGAATTTGGACTTAATTTTGGAGATAACCAATCTACTAAAGAATAAATCAAAAGCTATGACATCACAATTTTGATTAAGATTTACTGCAATAGTCTGTTGTAGAAATTTAAGTTTAACAACTGACAATTAACTTTACAAACATTCTTGGCAGTTTCTTAGTGAGACATCTTCTGTGGATGATAATACTGCCATAAGTCCTCCACTTATCACTACAGCTTTAGCTGAAATCAGCCAACTTTGAGAAAATGATGCTGACGTACTTATAGGTATATACTACCAGATTACAATATGTAATTAATTCACAATATGAGTTTTTAAGAAAGAAACACAAAAGGCTTAGCTCAGTAGACTATAGGCCACACTTGGCAACCATGGGAATCTATAGTATTAGGCTGTACAGCCTAATACTCTAGATCCCCATGGTTGTCAAGTGTGGCCTATAGTTAAGTGAGCTAAGCCTTATAAAAGACATAATGAAGTGTGATTTTTTATGTCTGTTTAATGCAAATAATAGCCTGATTTTGATGTTAAATATTCAGTCTTGGGGTTTGTGTCTCTTTTTGGTTATGCAAACAAATTTCTATTGTGACAAAAATGTCTGAATAGGGTACACTAAAATTACCATTTCATTTCCTCATAACCTCTTAACAGTACATTATACTGCCTAAGACAATTATTATACATGTGCCTGTAGTACAAAAACATTTTGGAGGGTATTGTGTACTACAAAATGATATACAGGTATTCAGCTCACTTATATCTGGTACAAAATTAATTAACATTTCAAAAAATATTCTTACTCTGTAGTACAGTCAATGATTTTTAACAATCATACAACATAAAAGTTGAAATACTATTTCACTGTAATAATTTGTTCATTGGATATCAAAGCAAAAACAAATGAGAACAAAACTAAAGATTGCCTTTTAATGAGAAAAGAAATTGTATGCAGCAAAAATTTCAAGGGGAGCTTTGTTATCTTCCCAACTTAAAAGCTTGAGAAACTTTTGCAAACAAATTGAAAGCAACTTTAATAAGTAACACACATAAAATACAAAATGCACCTATGGATTGGAAGTAATTAGGCTCCAATAAAACATATAGGCCTATTCCAAAGAGTTTTGGGATTACTATTGAGTTAAACTTGATGCAATTGTTGGTAAATGATGTTGAACAGAAAAATGTGAATGAGACTGAAAATTATAGTTTATTAAAATAGAAATAAAAGTAATCAGTGAGAAATTTGATCTATTGTATATATACCTATCTCAACAAGTTGGCAGTTAAATTCCTTTTACTTTGTTTTATACACACCTATCTGCCAGTTGGTCAGCCTGTTTAGACTTTGTTTGTTTGATGGGTGTTTGTTGATAGGCACATGCCAACTATGAAACTAATTAGACTTAGGCCTATATTGGTCTCATGCCCACCCCATCCTAGCTAACATTTGTAATGCTACGTTTCAAGAATGGCCTTTTTATCATAACAGACATTTACTGATATATATATATATATATTTATATATATATATTTATATATATATATATTGTATATATATATATATATATATATATATATATATATATATATATATATATATATATATATATATATATATATATATATTTATACATATATACATATATATATATATATATATATATATATATATAGTATATATATATATACATATATATATATATATATATATATATATATATATATATATATATATATATACTATATATATATATATATATATATATATATATATATATAGTATAAATATATATATACATATATACATATATATACATATAAATATATATATATATATATATATATATAATATATATATGATATATCATATAATAAAATATATATATATATAATATATATAATATATATACGAATATATAATATGTATATATATATATATATATATATATATATATATATATATATATATATATATATATATATATATATATATATATATATATATGTATATATATATATATATATCTAATTAGCTGACGTTTTTTCTTTGTTAATGACTGCTGACGTTTATTGAACATGTTGTTACAAATTTTAATTAACAAATTGAAGCTTCATTGCGTCAATACCATGGTAATGTACATATATAGGCCGTAAAGTTAATTGCAAATGGTTTCGCACAATGTAGGCCTAAGTTACCCTAATGTTACATTACTGTAGCCTGGCTAGACACTAAACAATGACCTCAAATTACCTCTGCGACCTTTTTGAAAGCAATCAATCGCTACATACATGTCCAAATATAATAAGATTTGATAAGCAACTTATTCTTGTTACTAAATAAAACTGAATTTGTTGCCCATATTTGTCAGCGTTTACGTCGGTCAGTTAAGTTTAAGCTAACGGCGTACGTACGGAATTAGCCAGCTTCAGACTGTTTAACAACAACTGGCACAATTAAGATAGCACATTATTTCAGGTTTACTGAAATTGTTCAAGACATCTACTAGTTTTGATCATTTATCCCTTATCAGAAAAGTTATTCGTGTAGTTTTTGTCTTGAAATATACTTAACAGTTAGGCCTAAGTTATAAATGCGATACATGCCTGTTTGCAATCTATCGATGCGCTAAAGTATTGTCGTCCTGCATGCACTGTAAAAAGAAATCGTTGTTTTTGTGTTCTTGTTAGAAATAAAATGAAGGCTAATCTTGATTAAAAAGACAAGTTATGATTAAAACTAATATAAATATAATTAATCTTTGGGAGCCAAGAATTTCAATTTTTGTTTTTTACATTAAATTTGCAGATTGACTATTTTTTATTGTCTCTAATGTTCAATGTATTGACATATCTGCTGCCCTCTATTGAAGGCAGCATAGGTGGAGGACGAATCAAAAAGTATCACGCTCTGAGGTATAGGAGTTTCGTCTCTCGGCCTTCGGCCCATACGTAGTATACGGCGAATGACGTCACGCTCTCTGGCTCTATAATGATACTGATGTTCCGGCATACTTTGAAGTATTTAGAAACACATTTCGGCTGACATTGGCAGGGGTGGGGAGGGGGGGGGGGGGGACTGTGGGTTGATTATTTCTTCAGCATAGATTTAAGCAACATTTCAGAGTAATAATGTTCTATAGAATATTGGATTTATAAATCTGTTTATCATAGATCACTAAAACAGCTAGACTTTCCCTGACCTCTTCTGCTGTTGTCCATTGAGAGATGTTAAATTTAATATACATGCAAAGAACACATTGAATGATAAAGTAAGAAGTAATAAATTAATGTTAAAAGTCTACAAACACTGCTTTCACCAAACTTATACATTTTCTGCCTTAGGTCTAAATGTATCATATGGGAATAGTATCTTACTTATGAGGATCCCAGGAGCGTGGTTCACATCAACGTTAGAGGTATATGTACTGCTGCACTGTAGCAATTGTGATATTCTGCAGTCTGAGCAGATCTTTTTTTTTTTCTTTTTTTTTCTAAATAGTTCTAATTTTTGAGTTGTGTTCGATCATTTTGATCGAGAAAAATGTAGGATGCATGAAAATGTTTATGGATTTCAAAAAAAAAAAACTTCTTACTCTCAGTCACTGAAGATATCATGGCAAGTCTATTTTGCCTAAAATTCCACATACCTTTAATATTAAAAAAATATTGAAATTAATTCATGGACATTGATTAAACCGTATCATTGAATAACAATAACATTGTGGACGTGTATAGAAGCGTAGTGTTAAATCAACGAATATCAACTCAATCATTGCTGCAGCAAACAAAATCCATGCCGAAATAAATGTATGGATATATCGAGGGACTTTTACCAACTATTTACAATATATACGTTGAACCGTACAGTAGGATATCAAATGCACAAATTAGAGCTTATACATCTGAAAGGAAGATGATTTACACAGTTTCAATTCTAAGAAACAAATGTAGGTAAGACCTGAATAAACAAAACGATAAATCGCAGAGCTCAATTGAATACAGAGAATAGGAAGGAACATAAATGAACATTTAATGAAATGGATTGTAAACAGTGTATGATTTCTTTAATTTTCAAATTTGTTATACGTGTAGCATTTAAAACAAACACAAATTGTGTTAGCGCTTTTCCCTGAAAAATACATCCAAAACACAACTACTAACAACAGCTGGACTTTTAAATAACTTCAGTCCTAATGTTCAGCCCCACCCAGTGGCGTAGCCACAGGGGGGGGCGAGGGAGGCGACCCCCCCTCCAATATTTAAATCCGTCGGTTCAGATTTTAATCCGTTGGTTCAGATCGGTGCCGTCGGTTCAACAAGCTTTGACAATCCAGGTGCTTATTATGTTTTTGCATTTCGAAAGATAAAGAACAGGCTCATTTTAAAAGTTAGACAACATTTACACAAGATTGTAGTAAATTATTGAAAACCTTTCTTTAAGACAACCCATATTGTTCAAAGAGTGACGATCAGCCTAACCATGTACAAACGTAAACAATAAAACATATATCCACGTTATGCGTTTTCATGATTTTGTGTTTTGTATATGGTGTATTATAGCTCTCTTTGACATGAATTTTGACTTGTATAATACACCTATGCGCTGTGACTCATACTTTTTTCCCTTTAAATGTCAATTTTGTGAGAGCTTCTGGGGCCTTAAGCCCAGGGGCCCAAGGGCCCCTGGACCCCACGCCGACAAGTCCAGCGCTTTGCGCTCGAAATGACACATTGGTGTCACCGAAACTACAACACTAACCTCCTCCGCCCTCCCCATATGAAAATCCTGGCCACGTCACTAGCCCCACCCCTCATGTCTATCGACACCTTACCCTGTCATCCTAAAAAGTAATTTATCATACTGCTTATATCATTTTAGAGCAATTTGAAAATAACTTCTTAAACATTGATGAAAAGTTCAAAGAAATGGTTAAATATTAATTTGGGACTTTTGATTCTTCTGAAAATTCTAACATCCATTAGAGATTATTAAAAAGATTATACGAGACTAAATATTTTCTTTCAATCCAAGGTAAGAATCTCACATAATTATCTCTAGTGTATTTTTAGCCAAACAAAACGATGGTGGGGCTTTAATGCTTATGCTACATGGAACCATAATTACATACTGTTAAAGAGAGATTATAAAATAAGACATGGACCCTGACGTTAGTGTGTATCACTGCTTAAACTGCAACACACACACACACACACACACAGCTCAGAAGATCTAGCTCCGGTTTCCAATGTTGAATGCAATTGACCCTATTATTTTCTTTGCTCCAATTCAATCTTTAAAAATGACGAGAATATATTTCCAAATAAAATGTTTATTGGGGGTTACGGCTAAAATTCCCAAACTCTTGTATGATTAGACACTGACAGGCCTACACCCCGTTAACAATTATAGTAGGGCCTGCATGATTAAAAAGCAAAGGATTTGCATATGAAAACGAGTCGCCTAACTGTTTATCACCACGCATTCAACATTTTACATATTAATTCCTTCACACAATCACATTAAGAACTAGGCTGCAGAATGTTCCATTCTACAGTAAGTGATTTTTGCCGTATGCTAGATCTTAGAGATATTATCAATGGTGATTTTTTCGTAGTGACAATCAGCCTGCATTGCCTCGAGAGCTGGTGTGCGTGTCACGTATAACGTGTTATGATTGGATAGAAGCTTGTTTACTATCTATTGCAGTTAAAGGCAACCACACCATGTTACTGTGTTCATTCACCACTGCACACATAATATTGAATATATACAGTCCAGTAGCATGCCTATTAATGGGAACATAAATGTTTCTATTAATGGGTACATTTTGCTACATGGAAGCCGCCATTTTGTGATATTTCCCATGATCCTTTGCTATACTAACGTTAAAGCCTTTGGCAATGTTACATTTTCCAATTTGAAATACGTCTGGGAAAAATATCTTTGCTAGGGAAAACTTATGAAAATACCTTCATTACTGTCATGGCTACAACTTTTCCAATCCTATTTGATATGTTCACCACGCCGTTTTCCAAATATTAGATAAAATAGACAATAGAGCTAGGCTTTTAAGCAGGAAACGGCCATTTTGAAAATTTAAATGTTTTTAACACAATGATTTTTAATATTTCAAGTACATCAATTACAAACTATGACATTTTATCGGGTGTGTAAAGTTGGTTTCTAGTTCCTAATTCGCCGTTTCCTAATTCACCAGTTGCTAGTTCCTAATACGAACTTGATTATTTCCTTATTCGTTGCTCGCTATATACCAGTTCTTTGATCTGTTTATCATTATTTCTTAGTTACTATTCGATATTGGCTATTTCTTTATTCGTCGCTAGCTATATTCTTGTTCTTTTATCGTTATTTCCTAGTTCCTAATTCGCCGTTTCCTAATTCACCAGTTGCTAGTTCCTAATTCGATATTGATTATTTCCTTATTCGTTACTCACTATATACCAGTTCTTTTATATGTTTATCATTATTTCCTAGTTTCTAATTCGATATTGACTATTTTCTTATTTGTTGCTCGCTATATACCAGTTCTTTTATCTGTTTATCGCTATTTCCTAGTTTCTAATTCGATATTGACTATTTTCTTATTCTTCGCGCGCTAATTAACTGTTCTTTTATCGTTATTTTCTAGTTCCTAATTCGATATTGACTATTTCCTTCTTCGTCGCTCGCTATTACCAGTTCTTTTATCTGTTTATCGTTATTTCCTAGTTCCTAATTTGATAGCGATTATTTCCTTATTCGTTGCTCGATACCTGTTCTTTTATCGTTAATTCGTAGGTCCTAATGCGGTAGTGACTATTTCCTTAATAGTCTCTCGCTATATATCTGTTCTTTTATCGTTATTTCCTAGTTCCTAATTCGATATTGACTATTTCCTTATTCGTCGCTCGCCATATACAGATATACCTGTTCTTTTATCTGTTTATCGTTGTCCTACTTTCTAATTGGATAGTGACTATTTCCTTATTCGTTGCTCGATATCTGTTCTTTTATCGTTAATTCCTAGTTCATGATGCGGTAGTGACTATCTCCTTATTCGTTTCTCGCTATATATCAATCTGTTCTTTTATCATTGATTCCTAGTTCTTAATTCGATATTGCATATCAAGGCATTATTTTTTGAAAATCATTGTTGGGGTCAATGTTGCAGTGTCTGACGAGTGTGTGTGTGTGTGTGAGTGGGTGGTGGATGGGGTGCAGACACGAGCGTAGCCACAGGGGGTGGGGAAGAAGACATGGCACACCAAAAAAGACACACATCAAAATATATGTTTTGCCCTGCAGGTGAGCACAAGGAAGCAAGTTTTACTGAAAGGTTAATTGCCATGGGTGTTTTGTTTTTGAGAAACTCAGCATATAAAACCCAAGAGCTTTACAAACTA